>KZ302134.1:0-45428 GCA_002554575.1 Amanita thiersii Skay4041 | reverse complement strand
ACTGTCCAAGTCAGTATGTGGTCAATATTCGCATTTGAATAAACAAAGGTAAACAAAGAAGCGTCGAAGTGTCGAAAATAGGGGCTGCATAGTAAAAGGGGTGCTTAGGGGTTGAACCTTGAGCGCTGAAGGTTGGAGGGCGTAACAGTTAATTGTTGTGTTTTTCTGAATGGTGGTTACAATAATGCATTCACTCATATTTGATCCCTTTTTCCATCTCCAGTATAATGTGGTATTTATCTTGCTTGGAAATAACAATATGATTGTTAAATTGATTTTTCTCAGTATGTGAACACAGAGTAACAACTGCAAATGATCTGTTTATGTTCCCTAGAGATTGAGGCCGGGGCAATGGTTCAATAACGTTCAATCCCAAATAGGCACAATTTTTTTTCTATTGAATCTACAGCTCGAGACCTGTTTGAAATCTCCCTTGAGACACTTTGTACCATCCCGAACTTGAGTCGCTATTCTACTTGATGGTCTACCGTTTATTATGATGGTCAGGTAATAGCAGAAGATAGATATAAAAGGCTAGTTCGTTCTATACAGAGCAGAGGGGCTGCAGACAAAGAAATTATCCCTTATCTGTTCAGCAATACGTTGCTACAAAGTTTCAAAAGCTGATGGACTGGACATTCGATATCCTGTCTATAGTACTTCAAACAAGAAGATTATACGAAGGCAATCCATCGAGTCCAACATAAGCTCAGTGTCACTGTCCTTCTGTTTGAGAAAGAGACCCTCCATGGGTCCAAGATAATCTAAGGCCAAAATGTGAATGGTGGGCTATCATGCAAAAACATTGTTGAGGTGCTTAAACTAGAGGTCAGTGCTAGAGTTCATTATGGCACGAACAATACTCTCTCCTCATCAAGAGCTCAGACTTCACATAGTTGTAGCCGAGACATAGTAATAACGAGTATAGGAACTAATCAAAGTCAATGCCTACTAGCTCCAAGTCTGAGTACCGACGCAGGGCGTCTATGACAACCCGCATAACGGGATAGAAGTACATGCGAGAAGGATAAGAATGGCTTGGATGGATGGTTGTGTGAATGGATGGATGGATGGAAGGGTGGATGGATGTGATGGGTGGACGCAAGTTAGAATCTCAAGAGACTATGTGCTCACAACGTGAATCAACATAGAACTTTTATGAGACGTCCTCGCCATCCAACGCCAAAGTTTTTCTCCATTACTGCTGCTTTGGGCATGGGTGTTGGTTCGCAGGAAGAATTGATCTCTGGTGTTTGCGATGGATCTGAGTGAGGCGGAAGCACTGTGATGGGGATAACATATGAACAGATTGGTTGAAAAGGATCAGGAATAAAAAAAAGGGCCGGTCGCGAAGTGGGGCGCATGGAAACTATTTATAAGCCTTATGGTGGTCTCGAAGATTTTGAAGCCTTGAATTCCCCGATGCATGATGCCAGGGAAAGGAAGCGTCCTTGGTCCAGGTACAGCACATATATCTGCATGGGGCGACCGGGACCACGCTTGAAAACAACGTAATCCTACAAGGCGAGCCAATAAATTCGCTGATGGTGCTTTTTGAAGGATTGACGCAGGAGAGCAAAATTGCAGAGAGCACGACTCCATAAATAGCGACAATGACACCATATTGCGCAAGTTCGAAAATAACCCAAGGAAGATGACTTGATGATCAAACAAACTCGAAGCTATCCCGCAGTCGCCGTCAATGTCGGAGGACTGTCATTTTTCACTTGCTTGATCGAAGCTGTAAAACATAGGGACAAGCATATTCTGAGGGCCGGGAGTAGGGGGAGCCTGAGAACATTACTGATAGCACAGGATTCTCAGCAAGCGGTGCTGCAACCGATGGTTCTCGTCACTTGTGTCGTTACTGCTGCAGCGTCGTATGGGTCGAAGAAAAGGCGGTGCGAGAGGGTCCCGGGCATTGCCGATCGATTGTCTCATGTCAATTATGTCACGCCCACTGCCTCTCTGTGCGACTCCCCAACACGGAACTATATATCGTTATCTTCGTCATCCGTCCTTAGCACTCCACCCCATCCTCTTTCTCTCTTTCCTCCTCCCAACTTCAAAGCCTCAACAGTCAAACTACACTTCTCAGTCTTTGTTCAGAAATCATGTCCTACGGCGGAGTATGTTTATAACCTTTTGATCACAACCTTATCTCTGCAGAAATCTTATCACTAAACGAATAGTACGGCGGATATGGTGGACCCCCAGGACCACCACCCTACGGAGGTGCACCCTCAGTCAGTTTCTTTACATGTGAAGCAGGCCGTTACTAGTTTCATTGACTTGTGGTGTTTGTTCGTATAGGGCTACGGCGGCGGGTTCACGACCCACGTTGGTCTTCCTCCACCTCCACCCGGCGCAGATCCACAGTATGTATGAGCGCTTTGTGTCCATCTTCCAGGAAGTGATTGCGATTGTCTCACGATGACCAGATTGTGGAGTTACTTCACCACTGTTGACCATGACCGGTCTGGCGCGATCACCGCTGTTGAATTGGGTGGGGAATTTTTCTTTCAAAGTGTATGCTTTCTAATACACCTGCAGAACGTGCCTTGGTGAACGGAGACTGGACTCGTGAGCCTTTATCTTGATATCTCGTACAATTTCTGCTTATGCGTGCTCATAGCCTTTGACTTGGATACCGTGAAGCTCTTGATGACTATCTTTGTTCGTGTTCTTGCGATATATGCGTGCATACAAAGACTTATCTTCCCTCCCACGTCCCCAGGATGTGGATCGCAGCGGTACTATTGGGTTTAACGAAGTACGCCATGTTCTCTAAATCCGTTTGACCTAAGGTATTGAGCGTATTCACAGTTTGTCGGCCTGTGGAAGTACATCAAGGTACATCTACAACCATTCCCCATCGTCTTTCCTTGATCAATCCTCGCTTTCAGGATTGGCAAAACGTTTTTGCCCACTTTGATCGGGATCGTTCTGGCTCCATCGATGGCCACGAACTCCGCAACGCCCTCACTCAATTCGGGTCAGCCTCTGCATTATATCCCTGTCTCTCACCCTTATTTTTCCTTTGTTCTGTCGCACAGGTACAACCTTTCCCCTCCGATCCTCAACTTGCTCCAGAAGAAATACGGTAGCTACGCGTATGTTTCCCCTGTCCCCCCAAACGACTGACTTGTCTTCCCCACAACTCGGGGATAGACGTTAAAGCTAGTGAAACCAGGGCCCTTGGTCACGCTGCAGCGGGAATCAACTTTGACCGCTTTGTGCGCGCCTGCGTTGTTGTCAAGCAGTTGACCGATTCCTTTAGGAAGTTGGATGCCGATCAAGATGGGTGGATTCAGATTAGCTATGATCAGTTCATGAACACGGTTTTGAGTTTACCTTGAAGAAGGGGCAAAGGAAATCGCAAACGATGTAGAATTTGTATGTTCTTATGTGTTCAAGTCAAATAGTTGTTTGTTTATACTTTATGATCATTCGATTCATGTTTTTGTTGTACTTGTGTAACTCATCTTTTGAAAGAATGTAGCATGAAGAGAATGCTTTCGAAATAAAAGTAAGAGGAGATAAAAAACAAAAACAAAAACAAAATAAATATTGAGACCCGTAGGTCTACCACTCCGGAAAAGCGTGTCATCCTTGTGCAGGGGCCATGCTAATCTTCTCTGTATCGTTCCAATTTTTTCGTATGTCACCCCGAAGGGGACACTTGTATATGATCACAAATCGGGGACAGGAATGAGGTTTTGTATTTTGGCTGGCAGGCGGGGTTTGTTCTCACGTCTGTTGATTGGTTGGCTATTTTTGAGTTGTTCCGGAGATGTGGGAAGACAGTTCCCATTTCAGAAATATATGGGAAGGCGTTTCTTTTTGTATAGGGTGTCAGCCGTTCAAGTGGTTAGGTCATCCCGATGAGATGATGTTAGCTGCTCGCCGTTTCTTTCGTTTCAGCTTCTTGTCGGTCAGCCTCAGAGGCTCCGAGTGTGGGCGACAACTTAGCCAATTGGCTAGCTGAAGGTGCCAAGCGGTCTCATAGTACTTTCATTCTTAGCTCTCTTCCAAATTGTTCGCGCACACATAAAATAAACCTGAGAAAAAAGGAGATTTATTATTCTTGCAAACTAGCTGCAAAACATTCACAGGCAAACCCAACCCCGAAAATAAAGAAGATGAAACTGCACTGCATAAAACAATACAGCAGGAAGGGAAAAGGGAAAGCCTAGTTATGACAATAAATAGTTTAGAAAATATCAACACCGACTCCTACATTTCGAAGTAGGAACCAAACACCGTTATGGTGCGATTCCAAGCATTCGTTAAACTGTTAGATAAACAAGAGGGGTGAGCCACGTCCAGACGTCTATTGCTGCTCGGCGGGGAGGGCATTGTAACTGGTTTTCAATGTAATCAGCATTTAAGAGGAAAAAGAGGTGAGGGGTGTTATTCACATTGGGCAGAGGTCTTGCCAGGCCTGGGTGGGCTGAACAGCGGCGCGGGAACCATCAGGGTCCTGGAGCATGACGGTGGCGAGACCGGCGGCTCTGTGCCAGTAGATGTGGCAGTGGAAGAACCATGGGCCGGGGTTGTCGGTCCTGAAGCGAATGGTGGTGCCAGTACCACCAACACCAGCAGTCTACAGGGGCAAATCCCATGGGAGTCAGAGCATAAGAAAGGCGGAATGGTGATTATACGTACGTCGCGGCGGATGGGGTTGACCTCGTTATTATCGGGGCTAGTCATGGATTTGATGAGCCAGAAGTTGTTCTTTTGGAGCACCAAGTCAGAAACGGGATTCGTCCAGGTTGTATGAAACACTTACACCGTGGAGGTGGAATGCTGAGAAGGGTCAGAGTCAAGGTCAGCTATCTAGTCACTTCAAGCCCATTCAGAGTACATACGGTGTGCGTCATCGTCATCACTGAAACATGGAGATGTCAGACTATATCTAGGCAAGTATGGTTAGGAACTCACGTGGGAGGGAATTCGATCTGAACAGTCTTGTTGGCAGGCAGGATGAAGGTGTTCTCAGTCACGTCAAATGTGGTTGCGTCAACTGGGCCAGCCAAAACCTTGAGAAGAGTCGGGTCCTTGGGTGCGACATAAGAGACGTTGTTGACATTCCAGATGGCCTTTCCGTCGACCTAATTAAATCACCAATATCATTAGCTGATTACCACAGTTCAGAGGGGGGCTACTTACGACTGTGAGGTCAAGGGAGAGTGTGAGATCGGGTTGAGGGGGCTAGATTTATCATCAATCCGGTTAGCATTTAGATCAAGTGAATTGAATGTACAGTCTCAGGAACCAATGGCCTGAGGTTGGCCTCGACGAAGACAACACCATCAGTAGGACCAGATGTCATGGGCGTAGTGGGGTCTGCAGCTGGGGCACCCTGATAGCGGAGAATGCCACGGGAGAGGGTAGCATTCTCTGTATAATGCGTGTAAGTGATTTGCACAATGTATCTATCTAGTTTACAGTCTAACTCACGGTTGGGATTGCGGGCGGGGCTACCACCAGTGAATGGGGCATTGATCCAGTAGTTGGCGACTGGCTGGTCGGCGGTCAACTATGGACGGACACGTGGTTATCTCCAGCTTGCATTTTGTATTGGTTTAATACTTACCACAACAGAGTAGCGCTGGCCGGCGAGCATCTGCAAAACGTCGACGGTCAATGGCTCAGTGGCAACACCATCAGCCTCAATGACGGCTGTATGAACAATTAGCAGGGGAGTGATAACAGACGATCTCGTGGGCTTACTCAGGTGGTGGTTGTCAATTGAAATGGTGAATACATTGCGAGCAGATTCGTTGATCAGACGCATGCGGTAGCGTTTGCCAGCGACAACGTTGACAACAGACCACGGAACTTCTGGTCCACCGTTGAATCGGCCAACACCGTTAACTGTTCCGGTGTCGCAGACTGGGACAACACCAGTGGCTTGGTATCCTGCGAGCATTGGGAGAGAGGCATTGTGCCACCAATCACCGAATTGGATGATTGTTGACAAGTCGTCAATGTCATACAAGCTTGCATGAGGATCCTGAAGATCTATTGCGAGTTAAACCGATATATCGTGAAATGGCTAGATTCTGTCATACCATAGATGATGAGTGGGCCACGGAACCCCTATCGTAGAACATGTCAGCAGTGGTACAACTTAAATGAATCAGAGAAGCTTACATCCACGTATTGCACACCAAGATCTGAGTGGTACCAGAAAGTACCGGCCTGCTCGCCCAGAGCATGTGTGTATGTGTAGCTCTTCCCCGGCGCAACTGGGCAGGTTGTGACGAAGGGACTGCCCTCGTTGTAGGCATTTGCAGCAGTTGTGAACACACCGTCCAAGTTCTATCCTATGCTTTAATCTCCCGGCGATCGCATAGGTGCAGTATTACTTACCAACGAAGTAGAAACACGCATATCAGTGTCAGTCTATTGGAAACAGTTGTTAGACTTGGCATAACTATTTAATTTTTCAATTCCGCTCACCAACTGGTTATTTATCGTGACGACGAGGTTCTGGCCCTTGATGGCTGCAATGGGTGGGTTCGGGTAGGCACCATTGGCAACGACAGTGTCTGTGAATTAGCTGGTGAGGGCGGTCTGTAGCGGACCATCTGCGCTGAATACATACTCCTCATGAAGCCATCGGGAGCAAGTTGCTTGTTGGCAACGTTCAGGGTTACAAGCTTGTCAACGGGTGGTGCCACTGCGGCGAGTGACGACCCGAACATAACCGCGAGGATAGCCAAAGAACTGAGAGAAAGCTTCATCGTAGAAAACCTGGTAAGAGGAGCAGACGAGCTTGAGTTCTACCCCCCGAATCCTTGTAGACTTTATATCTTTGTGACGCCGCAAAAATAGCATCTATGTTGTGAAACACTTTGAATGTTGTAACGCAAGTCGGCCTGATTTTTTGTTGAGCATGATGATATCGGTGGCCAGTGCTGTAATAGAGCATGGAATAATGGTTGCTTCGCTACGCCACCGAGTGGGAGTGAATAGTCGTAATCTGGGAATTGCCTCGAATTGCGCTCACCGGAGCTTATTTGCCGATTACAAGCTGGGGTATCATATGCGAAATACAGAAGAAATGAGGCTTCGAATTCGATTATGCTTATTGGAATGCAAAAGTAACAGTCAAAACACGCGAGACGACAATGCAGAATGCCAAAGACACTTGAGTGATATAAGCCCCCAAGCGAGGACAGCAACACGTTGAGTCTGCTTGTATGTGGTCCGATAGCAAACCGAAAAAATATTATTCGCTAGCGCAAACTAATTAACTGTAATCAACAACAGGACTCCAAGTATGTATTAATAGTACAGCAACTAACACAGACGTACTTTGAATGTCCCCTTCAAACATAGATTCAAAGGAGCTAACATTCCATAGTGCAGCCTCAAAGAGCCGGGAATAGTCTGAAGGATGACTCCCCACCGTGAGGACTCGCATTCAATGCGTTGAGAAATCGACTCATCCAACCTGGAGATGACCGACGGATGGAGATTCAGCGGTTCAACCGACCATCGCTGTCCTGATGATTCATGCGCAGTCCTAAGGGAAATGCATTCAATCACCAGGCGCACGCGCTCTGCATCACCAGTTGTATTCTCACCGGTACCATTGCCAGTTGCCGACCATCGTTCACCAATTTGAAAGCCCTTGTATGAGCTCCACAACTGAAAAGTGGATACCTCTGTACAACCTTTCCAAATCCAACTCGACTCCATGATTTTCGCATTCTTCATTATGAATTTTTAAGAACGTCCTGAAGTGGGAGTGAGTGGATAGCGAATCACACACCAGTGGAGATGGGAAAATGGACCGGAAAATCCAATAAGCCTTCAATTCTCCCATTCCCAGGCAAGGTGCGCCTTTTCCGGGGGAATGAAGAGCACAGCAGGCTGCTTGTTTCGTCCGCTAAGGCGAAGACCATCCCCTTTCAATATGCAAGTGACGCCTTCTCAACTTCAAGTCATCCCTTCAACGTCAAAGAAAGCCTATCTCCATTGGTTTGGTTATTGTACACCCGATCTTCAGCCACTGAGGAGTGTGATCAGTACACTGTTTGCCCCGTTTTTACCGCTTCAATTCATGCAAACATGAAAGGCAAGAACCTTGATATCTTATTTGTTAGTGTAGTGTTGGAATCTTCTTGCTTTATAGGAGCGGGTCTATGCTGATCTCTGTGCATAGACACCCGAAAACATAAAGGCAATGGCGGTGAAGTGGTGATAGTCCTAAAGTCATGAGAACTAACCACATGGAAGTGCCGGAATGAGTTGAGAATAATGAACCTGAATAAGAGGGGAGAACCGTGGTTAGATTGCCGGTTCCCAATAAAAGAGTACGTTGGCTATATTTTAACTATAATACGCTGACCTGCAGGTGCTTGGACATATCTAGAGTAGTGTACATAAATCCATTGCTTTCAAGTCCATGATTTACAACGCGTCCCAAGGAATGAACTAGAGGTGTATGAAAATAGAGTTACGCTTCTAAATGGGACTCGGTCATGCACTCGCCACCACAACTGGAGGATACACAACGGGTTTCCCTTGAGTTGCTTGATAAGGACTAGAAGACGATTGCCTCAATTCACCTGATGCTGCCCCATCAGCCTTCTTCTTACGACCATTACCAGTGCCAACCCCCGTGACGCCTTTCTTCTTTTTGGGTGATCCAGCATCTGCAGTAGTGGGTGTTTCAGAGGGTATACTTGAAGGAGCAGCGCTGTTTGGGACAACCCCTTGAACAGCTGCCTTTGCTTTTTTCTTCCCAGCTGATGCAGTTGTACCACCTCGGACAATTTGTCCCAGAGGTCCCATTTTAACTTGAACTGTATTAGGGGGATCATCTGGAAGGACAAGATCCAGCGGCACCGATGCATCTGGTGATATTCCGGCAGTAGACGTTGGCTGTTCCGTAGGCAATGTAGTGCCTTGAATATTGGTACCTGAAGGCTGCGAAGTAGAGGAAACCGGCGGGCCAGAGAGGGACAATATTGACTTTGATTCGGGTGTTGGTTGGGCGAGGGATGATGCCAAGGCAGAGAATCGAGATCGGTAATAAGATTTGAGCAATCCGATCTGGTCGTCCGCTTTTGAAGCGATGAGGGGAACAAACGGAGGTGGAGGTGGATAAGGCGGAGGAGGCTCTGTTGGCTTTGACCTATTTAATGAGTGAGACTAAAGTTTACTGTAATTAAAGGATCAGCACACGCACGTGGCACCTGAAGCTTTTTGAAGCTTCTTGGACCTGAGCAATTTCTTCGGGATCGTGAGACTGGACATTCCGAACTCTGCAGCAATGCCAAGTTCGCGCAAGCCAAGATAATCTTCGCCCAGGACGTCGGCAAAATCCCCTCTATAGAATGATATTGATAAGCTTTATTGCGATCATGACTCAATAAAACACACATTGCTAGGGCGCCAGTCTCGTCTTCTTCTTCCTCCTCGAACAAGTCTTCCTCATCCAATATTTCATGGGCAGTCTGAGACAGGAAAATTTTAATCAGTGTGCATACTTGCAAGCAGGATCACCTTACACTCTCGCGATAAGCTCCAACAAGTTTCTTCTCGAGTTCTCCAAGGCGGGTTCCATGACGTCTGATGTCATCTGTGATATAACGTTCTAAATCTTGGATCTTAGAAGTTCCACTTTCGAACAAGGTATGGAGAATGATTTCCTAGAAAGAATCATGAGGATTGATTTATCCCAGCTTTGTCGACAACTTACTTCAGGGGTCATTGTCTGTGAGTATCTATCAGACATAAACTTGATTGTCCTGCCTACGTTATAAAGATACTCGGTAGCAACTCCTGATAGAACATCTAGAGCTGCCTTGGATGTGCCTACACCGGACTGAGCTGTTTAAGACTTGTGCGATGTGGTACTGCATACCTTGAAAACCAACATGTTCAAGGACTTTCTCACCCATCCAACGTATACAACCTCCAGCGATCTGTTCGCCCATCTCAACACCGACTGGCAATCTCGACCTTCTAACTTTAAACTTCTTCCGCTTCTTCGTGTTATTTGATAGTTCTCGACTAGTTGAAGGGCGAAAGCTTGATTTATCGACATTGTCCTGGGTTTTTGCAGCATCGAGGTATCGTTGAAGCCAAGACCTTTCGTCAATCTTGTCATCTACAACATCGGCACCTTCTTCATCTCCTGCAATAATATTGGAGCCACCTCCAGGTGCCGAAGCCCCTGAGGCACCAAGAAAACTATCAATGGGCACCGCTGAACTCGGCATAAATGAACCTTCCAGAGCGTCCTCTGCAGCAACCCCACTCGTTGCAGTAGAATTTGCAACAAGAGTGGCAAAACGAGCATGCGTATGCCTCACTCGTTTCATAGTCTTCATATTGGCATTCATCATCGCAAGTAATGAATGCGGCGAAGGTACTAGCTGGCGTGATTCAGATTTGGCTGACTTCGATTTGTACTTTGTTTTTGGTTTACCACTGGTCAGGTCAATCGGCGTAGGGGTTTGAGAGTGTTTAAATGATTTGGCACCAAGGGTGGCAGCAACCATCCTTGCAGCATGCATTGATGAGGGAACAGGTATACTAGGAAGGCCGCTTGAAAGAAGAACATCGCTTTGAACAGCACCCCACCACAATTCTGTCAATGCAGCAGCTTCATCCGGCTCCTGAGCAACGCGATAATCAGAAGAGAGCTGAGAATGCGAAAGAGATGTAGATGAAAGGCTAAACCGAGCGCGCTTTCGAGGTCTCTGCGGACTATGTGTGTGATCGATGCTAGGGACGCACGAGTTAAGCTACGAAAAAGAGGTGTAATGATAATAAAGACGTACGGCTTTCGTTTTTCACCCACGTCAACCACAAGATCATCAGATAAGTCTGGTTCAGACTTGACAAGACGCAAGGTATCCCCGGTGTCTATATCTTCATAGTAGTCATATGCAGGGGCAAGAGCAGCGAGTCGGTTTGTGAGCTTCTCGTTCACTGCGCTGGGTTCCACTCTTAGAGTCCTGTCCAGTTCTTCGTCAAGTGTATGAAAGAGCGACATTCCTTCCGCTGTTCGAACAAGAGCGGGTGATTCAGAGAATGGTATATCGGGCCGGGCAGAGGTACCACCCCATACAAGTAGAGGTGAAGTTGGGCGAGTGCCAATAGGACGCGGCCGCGCAGTAGTGGTCGTGAGCGTGACTTTATTGCTAGTAGATACAGTGTTGTGCAATGTCTGAGGTATGCTGTTGGTGGATGAAGTTGTTGAAACGGAGGATCTATGCGGACGTCCATTCACTGCTCCATTTCCAGAGTTCAAATTGGTGCCATTAAGTCTTATTCTGATAGGACCATTTGTCGAGGAAAGCAATTGGTTAGTCCCAAGTTCAGGAGGGATGAAAGGATCAGTTCGCTCCTTGCGGTCGGTGATATTTTTCAGAAGACTGTCTGCCTTCGCTCTCAGGCGCACCGCACTTCGTCTTAAAGGGTGGTTCTATTGAAAATATTAAGTGGCATACTGTCGCGTAGAAGCTGATGAATGCCACTAACCTCAACAGCATTATAAGTGAAGCAATTCGACCATATCAAGTCCAAATCGTCTTGAAACTCCCGCTTAGACTTGTATTGCTTCTGCTTAACCTTCTTCGACATCGTCTGTAGATCCATGGGGGTCGAGATTACTGTCATGACGGGATCAGCTCTACACCAGGACGAAGGAGGGTGGCACACACCATCGTAATAATCCGGCACCTCTGACTTGGAGACAGGTTTGTTGAATGCTTCTGCATCGCGATTATCCTTTATAGCTAGCCGTGTTAGCATTCACACAGAAACATAAACATTTGAACACACAGGATCAGTGGTTCTCAAGTCATGCAAAAGCCCCTCAAGAGAGTCGTAGAATGCGTCTGAGAGTTTGGAGTCATAGTTTTGACGCTAAAAAATGTCAAAATGAGCGCATATACAGAGTTGCAAACAACATACCCGGGCTTCTTTGACGGTGGTAAGCAGCAACCGAAGGTCGGTGTCTGGAAAGGCGGACTTTGCTTGACTCTCAGTGAGTGTCCGCAGGAGATTCTAGAGGATAGCGTTGAAGATTGTATGAGCTCGTGGTGTGAATGGGAAGGAAGGAACGCACGTTCATGCTTTCAACGCACCGTCCTTGACCCCAATTGCTGATGACCACGCCGACTCACCGGCTTTGGTCAATGTTTGTTCATCACGTCTCTCACAAATAGCTATAAACAACACCCTCTACCTCCCCGGCCACCTCCCCGGGCCGTTCTCGAAGGTGTTTTCTGTTATGCTGTCCTCCGTTCATCTACCATAGATGTGTGCGTGCTACATAGTGCCTATGAGTAAGGAACTCAGGACCTCCATAGGTAATTTGCAACTCCATGGTGTTACTCAGTCACTGATCATGATGACTCAAGTCTCGGGAACAAGATCTGTCGAAATCGACCTATGTATACGGCTACAATAGACGAATATGTGTAGGTGTCGTATGTCTGGTACATACCGTTCTATATTTGTGACAATCCTCCTGCAACATTCCCACTGTGTATGCAGTTGTATGCGGGTGACCTTGCTCTCCATTACTTTTCCTACATGACCTTTGTCATACTCAGATGGATTGCTTACTCCATCGCGGTTTGGTACGCCTTACCTTCATACTTCGTTCCGATTCGCCCTTGTAACTATGGTCACAACCATTCAACTTCCAGCAAGTTTTACCTCGCATCTCAGGAACATGAGAAATCAATGGTGAAATCTTGACCTGATGAGGCAAAGACCATCTTTGTTGCGAAAAACCTGTTGTCAGTGACCAGCGATGGCCTCGGATCCCCAATGTTCCTGTGAATTCGAAACGTAGCGGACTCACATCAGAGTCGTTTGTGCCAACCGACGGTGTTTGATTGGACCCACCAGGTTTCCGGTTTTAGACGCGTTTCAGGATCTCGTTCCTAGATACTTCTCGGGGTGCAACCATGTGGAAGGCATCTGACTGCTGACTGCCCACGCGGGAGACTTGAATATCCACTTCAGGGGCTTCCATGACGTTGGTGTGGTTGAAAAGCCAGCTTTGATATTCTTTATAAGCATCTGTACAATTGTCTGTCCTCAAAAGTCGGAGTCCTGTGTAAATTACCAACACCGAGTGACTGGAACTCTCACCAGAAAGAGCCGGTATCAATCTTGCAACTGAAAACGGTGCTACACTTCCTTTGCCTCTCTGCACGTATTTCCAAGATCCCGCATAGTTGCTAATGTTCCTAGTCCTCAGTGACTCCTCACTCGCCTGTACCGATTGCGAAGTACAATTCTCCCTTGTAACACTGCCTCATGTTGAATGTACAAGTCACATTTTATCACTCAATGGAATCATACTCTCAGCCAGCTACAGTACTACATCCGAGATAGCCACCGACGTTCACATGGTTGGATCTAGTTTTCGCATCGTTCGTTATTTAGGTTCACCGACGCGAATTACCCATCTTAGTCTCGTCGTCCAATAAGCATCTACCGGTTGGTCTTGGCATGCAAAATTATTCTCCCCGAAGGGTACTGCCCACTTATGGCAATCTGCGGCTCCGCGTATCATGTATATATCCAGATCGAGATCAGTCCCTACTGGATGGTATACACCCACGATTTTCCCTGTTTCACTATTCAACGCTACATCCACCAAAGTTGTCCAATTCACTAACCAATTCTTCATGGCAACCCTATTCAATGTTGACTATTTCGCACGGGATATGGAATATCTCGTCATGCTTGCATGTGGAAAACTGCTTATTTTTAATCTGTTTGACATTGAAGCGAAAAGGATATGAGTGTGAAACAGGCTCTCCCCAGAGAAATAAGCTCAATTATACCCACGAATACCGGATTTTCATTTGGTCTGTGTCATGGCACATACATTCACAGAGAGTCCAAAAATAAAACCCGAGTGATGGGTATCCCCTTAGTACTCACACAGGTTCTGGTGTCCAATCGCTATTTGATCATACCTAACTGCATTTCTGCAAACATTCTCTGAAATGAAAAAAAGCGGCAAGCATGTTGGTCCATGACCACACTCTGGGTTCACTTTTTTTTGTCCCACTCCTAGTGAGCATTCTATTTTAAGAAGCAAAAGACATAAACTCATGTGAACTATATTTAGTACCCACAGACTAGAGTATGGTTGCCGCCGGGGGCATAATTATCGACGCAGTAATTATGACACCTTAGATGACAATATTCTGGGCAATTCAAGAATTCTTCCTGCGCAATAGGATCATGTTGTGCCAATTGAGCGATTGAAGGATATATACTGAGCCTGATTGTTGAAAGAATGTTTACGCGACGATAGTGTAGTCTTCTCATCGTCTATATGACGATTTTGCCACTGATTTGGGACTTAGACTGTGAAGTTGATGGTATCCGACCTGCCATTCTCATAGTATTTACACAGGTGGAGCTCTCACGAAAATTCTTCCTGTTACAGCTTGAAATGCCTCAAGTTTCCATTATGAACAGAGGCTCGCTTCCTTCCCCAGATTTTTTCCATAGCAGTTCCGATGAACTGGTCTGTGGTTATTCATGCTACGGCTTCCGCAGCAGGTTCCATGTACTTTTTGTGAATTTTACAGTCATCTTACTTCCCAACTCTTGGGGAACAGGCTATAAAAGCACCCAGTTCTGGCCGATAAACCTCAGCTCCAACTTTCCTTGGTTCAGTAAGAGCTATCCGACATGAAGCTGTCCTTCGCTACCTTTGCGACCCTCGCCGTCCACTTGGCAGCTGCCTCGCCAGCTGTGGATACTACCACCAAGCGCGTCATTTTGGACGTCGTCAACACGCAGCTTGCTCCTGATGGCGTTACACGAAGTTTGTTCTGATCACTCACTTCTTGGGCAGCAACTAACGAATCGCGCAGACGTGGTCACTGCCAATGGACAATATCCCGGGCCTCCCATTACAGCCACCAAGGGTCAGACATTGTCTGTCACCGTCAACAACAAATTGGTACGTCTCGTACTTAATTTTTGATAGCTGCACGCCTGATAGAACGTTTAAGACTCTGACCAACATGAGAGTGTCAACTAGTCTTGGCTTGGATGGTCTCTTTGTCAACACCCGCAATGCCTTCTTCGAGGGCACACCATTCGTCAACACTTGCCCGCTTCCACCCAACACCTCGTTTACTTATGAGTATCCCTTGAACCAGCAAACTGGTACTTTCTGGTACCACTCCGAACTCGGTGTCCAATATACTGATGTACGCTCTTCCTTCGGGGATACTTTGCTTGGATACTAATATCAATTTCAGGGATTCCGTGGCCCGTTGGTCGTCTATGGTTAGGCAAACCTTCATCAAATAGTACAACCACAAATCTAACTAATATTTTAAGACCCACTTGACCCTCACGCACACCTCTACGATGTTGATGATCTTAGCACAGTATGTAGTGTTCACTTGTTTCAAATTCAAGAAGCTCACCTGTATAAAACAGATCATTCAACTCGGTGATTGGTGGCAGACCGAGAGTTTGACGTTGCTTGCTGGCTACGTCGCAACTGGAGTTGTGCCCGTTTCTGATACAGGCACAGTCAACGGTGCTGGTCGCTTCAACGGTGGACCAGAAGTCCCCTGGTCCGTCATTAATGTCGCCCAGGGCAGACGCTACCGCTTCCGTGTCATCAACGAATCAGTCCGCAATGTCTTCACCTTCTCCATCGACAGCCACACCATGAGTGAGTTCAACAATGTGCTTTGCTCATGCAACTAACTCTCCAATAATGTAGCTGTCATTGAGGCCGATGGTGTTGAGACTCAACCATTGGAAATCGACTCTATGCAAATGTTGGCTGGTCAACGCTACTCCGTTGTTGTCAAGGCCGACCAACCTGTTGCCAATTACTGGATCAACGCCCCATTCACTGGTGGTAACCCGGCAGTGAACCCACACCGTGAGTTAAACTGAGACACCATAACCAACTATTTCCTCACACAACTATTCAGAAAATGGAACACTCTCCCGTGCTATCCTCCGCTACAAGGGTGCTCCTGCTGCTGACCCGACTACTCCCCTGACCAGCGGACCAAGCAACAACCCACTTATTGAGGCTAACCTCAGGGTATGCTCAACTCGTAATTTTCAAATCAACATTGCTAATTGATCTACTCAGCCCTTGGTTCCCGAGACCGTATGTATTAGTATACCGCTAATGAAGTTGTTCTTAATCGTTACTTTAGCCCCCTGAGCCCGATGTGATCCTCACCCTCAACCTCGTTGTCGTAAGTAATAGCGGTTTTAAACCTGTCAGGGTAATAACAAATTCTATCTCCCAATCAGACTGCTGGAAAGGCTATCTGGAACGTCAACAACGTTTCCTATGTCTCTCCCACCGTCCCGACTCTCGCTAAGGTTTTGGCTGGCCCCGTTGATGCTACTACATTCGATGTCACCGAGAACACTTTCATTCTTCCTGCCAACAAGACCGTCCAGATTGTCTTCCCCGAGACTGACGATGACGACGCACATCCATTCCACTTGCACGGTGTAAGCTTCTTTTCTTTCCTCACTCCAGTTGGCTGTATGTTAAATATGCTGTCTGGCCTCTAACAGAACAACTTCTGGCTCATCAAGTCCCAGACCAGCCCCGATGAGAACACCATTAACCCCATCCGCCGTGATGTGAGCGAATTTTCTTGACCCTAATATGCCAGTATACGATACTCAATTTTTTTTTACAGATTGCTGGTGTTGGCGGCACTGGTACCACCATCCGCTTCAGGACTGACAACCCCGGCCCATGGTTCTTCCACTGTCACATCTTCTGGCACAAGCAAGCCGGTCTCGCCACCGTCATGCTCCAGGATCCCGACACCGTCAACGCTGAGACCGTTCCCAACGCAGCATGGGACGCCCTCTGCCCGGCCTACAATAACCTCCCTGAGGACCAGAAGTAAACTCCCTATTTATAAGTCCACACGTGACATAAGGGTTTTTTTTTGGTTTTTTTCTATCATGTATCAATCTATCTATCCACCCTCGCTTGATATACCTCGAAATCGCCTGGTGTGTTTTGGTTTTCTTTTCCTTTCAAGTCTCAGAGCACAATGTAAATGTTTGTTTTAAATATTGAATAAATATTCTGTGACTCTGTATCAAATAATTGGTTTGGAGTGAGTAAGTGAGACGGACGAATACGATCTCAGTTTATCCTTTATTTGTTATCAATGACTTGGAGCGGACTTGGGAGCTGATCTGGTTTTACTCTATTCAAATCAACTGTCAGTGGATCGTCAATGTCATAACTAAAGCGTTGTACTCAGGCCCGAGAATTCAAGTACATTGTCTTCGAATTGGAGCTAATCCTGAGTTGAAACCAAAAGTCTGGATTGGCATATAGAGGGCATAAGGCATAGAACGGGCGGGCATATACTAACAGGAAAGTATGGGAGAACATATGTGTAACAAAAGAAAAATAACAAAGAGAGGGGATACTACTAGTATACTTGTACAGTACTTTGTTCTTCAAGACCACGTTCATTCGTTCATTCGTTACTTAGGTTGACAGAACCATAGTTCCCGTGGTGACCAACGCCCAAAACCTCTGCCTCATCATGAAATCAACCCAGCCTAGTTTAATCAACGTGTACAGAACAAGCAAGCAGAGCATCAGGAAGATCTGCCATACTGACCCGGGCCCAAATTCTCTTTCCCAGGCTGCGTGGTGTTGATTGTATCTATCAAGTAGTGAGCGTGATGTTTGCGAGAAATGGGAGCATTGGTGGCAGAGGGTGCGGATCGATGAGAAGACTGGGTGCTGGGAGTAGGCTATGTATTCGGTTGTTATGTCCTTGGCTTCGTGGTAGATTGATTGGGTGCCTTGTAGGAGGGAGAGGGAGAGGGTGCGAATCGTACGCTTGTGGGTTGTTAGCAAGGAGGCGCGTGGTTCTAGAAAATTGGATAGTTAGGGGCTAGAGGATACAGATGGGACGGGAGTGAGCGGAGATGAAACTCGCCTAGGACTTTGATAAGCCTGGGAGAGGATGACAACACGACTACGGCCAGAGCAGACAAATAATCAGGTTGCTCTGAGACGAAGATTCGCCATCTCATTGGGTCAATTGCCTTTAATTGCAAAAATCGAATAAAATCAATATAACTTGTGAATCAAGTTGAAATACCCACAGCACAAGTTTCCAGACCCCATTCCTGTTTTACGAGAGCTAAATCAAGGCCTCCGGTTTTGTCTAGTGGGAAATGACCTTCGAATTCAAAGTGGGGAATGTTAGGAGTGAATAAGGTATCCAGGGAGGAGATGAACTGGACTAGGACGTGACTATACCCAATAACCGAGACAATCAGTTAATGCGTGTTTGACATTAGAACGAAGACAAAGGTTATAAGATGACGTGTTTCACGGTATCTCACCCGGGCGGAGGAGGGTAGGCGCGTTTTCGGCGCATAATGGGGATGCATTTGCTTTGATTGTGCTCCTGCGCAAATTCGCGGGGTGATTTGGTGAACAGGGAAGGTCCGTTCCCCATTGAGCTATCTGCTGACAGGTGATTTTGCCTATGGGTATTGGTGGGTGGTGTCGGTCGTTGGGTGTGATTTAGCAGGTATGAGTCAAGTTGAGTCAGAGCTTGCTCGACATCGAGTGTGAACAATGGGCATTCCTTTTAATAAGTACTGGAATTTGGAACAAGGCCTCGGGTCTAACGCCATGAAAACAAGGCCGCTTCATCCAAATCGTGTTGCCAAGGTTTCGTTCTGATTTTATTTCCTTGTTTATTTTCCGCGTCAACCAATGCGCAATATATGTTACTAGAATGAGGAACAAAGCTTGACTTGGAGCTCGAAAGTCGTGATACCATCATGATTTAGGCAACCTTGTTCTAAGAATAGACTTATGGGCGGTACGTGTCGGTCATATGACTGATTCCCACGGTTGTCGATTCCTATAACCTTTTTCATGCCCACCTGCCACGGCGAGTTCCGAGTCCGAGTCCGAGTCAGAGCACCGTGTCATCATGGCATCTACTAGCGTTTTCTATCGTCAAGGGAGTACATTATCTCCTAGAAATTGAACTCGTACAACTTGGTAAAGCTCTTCTGGAGCGCTTGTCTTTCCTAGAGGTACCTCGTCCCAGGGTCGAACTTTCTCCCGAACCGCGACTCCTTCGCACGATGAATAACATTGTGAATAACATTATTTCCCCTCTTCCCATTGAACCGGGCCAATACAATGTTATTGAGATCATTCACAGTTTCATACTATACAAGATACGTCACAATACTTCTCAAGTTTAGACTGCGGTCTCAAAGTACAAGGCAACCGTTGGGACACGGCTTCGATTGGCAGGAGCCAAGGAAATCAACCGGACACTACTAACAAGTCGCTGGGAAGACCTAGCTTGAACAACACGATTAAGAGCCTTTGATACATTAGTGCTACCTTTGTGGAAAAGATCATCAACGATACTCCGTGAGTTAACTTATTGACTGGACTTACCTCGTACAGCGACACTTAATACAGCGCCTCCGCGGAATCCGAGTGACACAGAATCCCATACTCCATTTAACAAGTTCCCACTCTTTTCTTTGCCGGTCCAGACGTCAATGGCGTTTGTCGTGAGCTGTTGTACACCTCCAAGTGCACCGCCGACTAGTGCCTCACCCACAGTTTTTGCGGCAATCCTCTTGGCAAAGGTAGTTGTTAACCTATGTCCCCCTACTCGTAGTAATGTTCGCTGGGTGGTTGTCGCAGTAAATAGGGCTTTTGCACCCATTCCGACACCCTTGCCGAGAACACCCCCCGCAGCTCCAAATACAGCGCCAAGCCCCACCTGTAGCCACCACGATCCAGGATTATCACTGTCATACTCGGTAGTGAGCGCGCTGAATCCTGCACCCAGTGCTGCATTTCCAAGATAATATGCAGCTGTTGCCCCAGCGCCAACAAGGCCCGCGCCAGGGATAAGGCACAAAAGGACCAATCCTCCGACAAGTAAACCAAGTCCAACCCTATCTCGCGTGTTATTAAAACTTGATCAAGATATCAGTATAATAAAAATAATCACCAGGTCGACCAATGGATAGAATCATTTCCATCGGGATCTAGATAGTTGATCGGGTTGTTTCGCGAAAAGGCATACATGTTGAAGCTTGCGGGCGAAACGTTCTCAAGGTCGAGTGGATAATTGTCGAGTGTCAAGAAACGCCCAGTCTTGAGGAAGGGGTTAGTAGATCATCTTTAACGTCAAACATCTACTCACATCAGGATCATAGAAACGAGCACCAAAGTAATAGATACTGTTAAACATCTGCTTTCCAGAATACTTGTAGCGGGATACGTCAGGTCCAGTGATCTTGACCTTCCCAAAAGCGTCATAGTCATAGTATGTCACCATCACCCCATCCGCGGTTGAGGCTCCAACGACACTTCCCAGATGGTCATGATGGTAGTAGTGGACCGAGTCCAGGTCGTCGCTGGTAGAATGTAACCAAGATCCGAGGCGATGTTCGTGAGTTAGATATGATGTGGAAACACTCCCCAATATGGTACCGTCTTTGTCGCGGGCGATATCAACCTCGTAGCCATCACTAACATATATCGTCGTAATCGTTTTATCATCCTCAATTGTCGTCGCCTTGATCATGTCTCCTGTAGCGTCATAGAGGAATGTAGTGTCGTTCAGCCCCACTAACCGCCCTTCAGAATCATAGGTCATTGTATCTATTGTGTCTCCTTGGCCATTTCGCTTCGATGTTCTATTTCCATCACTTGAGTACTCGAAAAAGTAGGCAGTGGTATTGTCAGGGTTCCTAGCACGGATAAGTTTCCAACCGTCGTTGATGAATGATAATTGATTGTATTGTGAAATGTTTCCGCTGCTATCATAGGAGAAATTTTCCTTTTTCCGGCCTTCGACCTTTTTGATTTGACCTTGAATTAAGCCGGGTTAGTTTCTAGCTGATTAATTATTACGCGCAGACTTACTCGCTAGATCGTAAGTATATTTGTGAATGTCTCCAGTAAGCGAGTATTGGGACACTTGCTTGAAAGCGTCATAATTCCAGGTCTGGCGGAGAACGTCCTCGGAAGTGTTTGCTACCGTATTATTAGTGAACATTCCATCACTTCTGAACGTGTACTTCGAGGTCAGCGCGTTGGTCCCGTCACCCAGCACGGTGGTTGACGGCCGTGAAAAAGCATTGTCGAAGTTCGAGAAGGTCGCCAACAACTTGGTCTCGTTGGAAGAGTTTTCAAGTGTTAGCTTCTCCGGGGTTACACCATCCGGGAGGAGTGTGGATGTGACAGAAGATTCATTCGGATTCGTAGTCGTCAAGAGCTGACCCATTGGCGTCCATGTGAAGAAAGTCTCGTATTTCTCCCCGTCAATAGTCAAAGTGGAAGCGGAAAGGTTGCCAAATTCATCATAATTCAACGCCTTCTCGTACTTACTAACTTTACTGGGCGTAATTGAGGTGACTTTCGTAAGCAGCTGGTTATCATAAGTGAAATCGACCGTTTCTTCCGCTGTCACCTTTTTGATTATGCGGCCGTAATGATCTGTGGTGGAATCGACAGTGCTACCAGTAAGCTCATTTCGACGAGTAGCTTGGCGTTGTTTATCATTAAATGTGACTGTGAAATGGCTAATTGATTTTTCTTTTTCACCGTCACCAGTTGAGATACGCCTTTGGATTTCTCGCGATAGCCCATCATAGGACAAGGATAACTTCACTCCATTCTGATCCATAATACTTGTAGGCCGTATAAGCCCATCAAATTCGGTGATGATCACCTGGGTCAGTTCACTATGCTGCTTGAGGACGCACGGCTTGACGAAATTACCATTTGAAGGTGTGTCAGGATTAGGCAAAAACGCTATGTTACGTGTGACATTCCGGCTAGTAGTGCCATCAGATACGTTGTCCAGGACCACAGCGCAGTTGTCTGTATCGCTGTAAGTATATGTCAGAGTGCGGGTGAGGGATGGGTCTCCCTCTTTTGCTGGGGGATACTCCATTTTGACGGGACGTGAACGTATGTCATATGAGTACTTGATTTTCTGGGATTCTTGGCCCTCAAGATAAGGTTGGGAACGAGTAGTGACACGTCCGGCATTGTCGTACCCGATATCACGGCATATGAACTTAGAAAGGTCATCAGGTCTACTCTCTTTTATCAATAAAGGTCGTCCGGCTTCGTCAAAGGTAGTAACTTTCTGTCGCCAAGCCTGATTTTCCAATCCATTAGATACCTCCCTAGTTTCGACAAGCCTTCCCTGCTCCACGCTGAAAGAAACCTTCTCGATCGGGGTCATTTTGATTTCAGATGGATCATCATCACCAGTTCCCTGAGATTTCTCAATCTCGCGGCCTAAAACATCATACTTGAACCCATTGTGCAAAAAATTTGAGTTCATGATAGATGACGGAAGACCTAGAGCCAGATTCAAGACTTCCGAATAGCTTGATGTCTCGATGAAGAAAACTGTATCACTAGCGTAAGTGATAGTCATAGACAGATTAGAGAGCGTAGAGTCGTATTTAAATCTCTGACGCTTCTCTGGCCCATTGGTGTAGGCTAGGTTTCCAACTTTGTCGTACTCGCAAGTCGTATCCAACCATGTGCTTCCTTGAACCCAATTACTCGTCTTTGTGCGCTGGTTAGTTCCAGAAAGATACTCGTTCTTTATTTGTGCCAAGGTAATAGAACCTTCAATGGTACCATCCTCCGTGACCGTTTCTTGAATGGTATCTTCCGTGAGCTTGTTGCCGACCACCCATCTAGAACCCACACTAGGGCTCTCTGTGGGTTCTTCAAATGTAGACTCTATTTTAAGCCGCTTAGCTGGATTCTGTGAAGAGGTAATAATCGTTTTGGTGGTGCTTCCCCAATCATCATATCCAAATTCAACACCAACTTCATAGGCGAACACTCCGTTTTCGTAATACGCCTCCCTGAGGCCAACAAGTTGAATCCGATCATTCTTTCCATCATTCTCTTTGACTGTCACCCAACCATAATCAAAGAGTTGTAGCGTCTGCCCTGTCGAGACCACCTTCGTTTCAAGCTGCGAAACCATGCCAATAAGTGGGAACTTTTGGTAATATGAAGTGACTTGTTGTATCCCTGTGGCT
This sequence comes from Amanita thiersii Skay4041, assembly GCA_002554575.1. Lineage (NCBI taxonomy): Eukaryota > Fungi > Basidiomycota > Agaricomycetes > Agaricales > Amanitaceae > Amanita > Amanita thiersii. Next base: position 22,313 of record KZ302134.1, on the reverse strand, counting down.
ATCATCCGCTTGCTAATGGTCTCGAATCCAAGCCACCCACGACCGCTAAAATCAACACGGGCATTCTTGTATGTATATCCAAGCGTATCTATCGGGGTATTTTTGATGCGGATAGAGATCTCCTGGACAATAAACCGAGGGAAAGTAACCAGCTGCGCCCGTTCACTGCACATAGTTTGAGCACCATCTCCACTGCCTGTCAACACAGCCGACGATGCCGCATTTTCAGCCAAAGAGTTGACTAATGATTGCAAAATGCGGTCATTGGACTGGTACACAGTCGGATCAGTCAGAGGTGCATAGGTAGTCTGGTAAAGGTAGCCTAGGGTTTGAGAGAATGTCTTGATGCAATCAAGTGGCTGCCATTGTGTTGATGAAAGCGTTGGTCCAGAGCAGAACATTGTGTTAACTGTGATATGACCCGATGTAGCATCGACTGTGTTCAGGATACAGTCGGAACGACCAATTCCACGGATATCAGCCCACCGTACAATTGTTTCCTTCGAGATGCCGCTAGGCTGTGTCGTGCTCGGGATTTCTGAGAACGTGTTACTATCGAACCGAAGGACATGGAGACGAGGTCCATTATCTGTATAGGCTACGTTGACAACATCCAGAGCACTCGAGGAAGAGAGGCGGGTGATAGTGACACTCCCACCATAGTCGACACCGGTGACTGTGGGAGAGCTGTCGGCGAGTAAAGTTTTGCCAGTACTACGCAAGAGCTGGAACTGGAGCTTTCCGTTGTTGTTCTTCGACACAAACAACAAACCAACCTTGGAGTCGTTATCGGCATTGTAGGGCAGAATAGTGGCATCCTTAACAAAAGTGACCTGGTCGACTGCTTCTGCCAGTGGGTTATCTCCTCGATATTGTAGACTTCCTTGTCTGGACTCGATGTAGGCAATGTCCCAAGCTTTTCCACTAAGTTTGGGGTATAGAAGGAACAAATCATTGGCCCTAGAGGGAAGAAAAATTAATCCAAATGACACGGCCTAACGTGATGGTGACATACCCATTCCCATCCAAATCCCCTACAATCACTCTCATCGTGTCTACTGCGCCTCCCCATGTAGTTGGTCCAACTTTGACGTCACTTTCGACCATCTTTGTCCCATCAGAAGTAAATTGAACGAATTTGATTCTCAATCTCCCTTCATCATCGTTTTCTTCGAAAAGATATACTAGTCCAACACGTCCGTCGCCCTGTCCAGCGTTAATCGTAGTTAGAAGAACCCAAGAAATGAATGCTTACAGAGAAATCTCCCGTCTCAAATCGGCCGCCCATGACTGGAGGCCTGAACATGACTTCCGTTTGCTTCTCAAATCTGACGCTGGGCTTTGTCCTGTCGGGCTTTGACAATAAGGCAGTAAGATAGTAGGTGTGATTAGCTTCATCCGCGCGAATATGGAGCTGTATCACATGAATAACATTAGCGTGTACTCTTCCAACGCAAGAGCATGACCAGGGACACAGTGGGACGCACAATATCAGTTAGTCCATCTCCAGAAAGGTCTAAAGGAAAGATGGAGGAGTGTTCTGAGAAGCTCAATCCAGTTGGCCCTGAACCAGGCGCTGGCGTGGAAGAAATGGACCCCTCAATGTCGGCGAGATAGACGTTGAGCGCCAGAATACCCTCCTTTTGCCAAGCAACGACCAGATCACTGCATCCCCTTCCATTCACATCAAGCGGGATAATTTGTCCAATCGTGCCCGCTGGGATATCAGTGATTTTCGCAGTCTCCTTGTTCTGCTCTAACACCTTTCCAGGTGAGCTGCCAGTCCATTCAAAAGTCAACGGATCGAGAGACGCGCTGTTGATCATGTCTTTCAGTTGAATGGAGGTGAGGTAGTTCAGCTTGGTGACCGGGGCTTCGGCGTATTTCAGTTCATAGCTCAGCATGTCGTGTTCCCTCATCCCGTCTTCTGTCCTGATAGTATACGACGTGGTGATCGCCTTCATCCGCTTGTCGTGCATTATTTTGTGCCCACCAAAGTACACCGTGGTTGGGTCAGTCCGGTCATCATACTTGAATGCGACTTTGCACCTGTGTAAAATTATCTTATCCGACGCGTTGCCACCATAGCTTATTTCGGTCACACGATACCCTCCAGTCGAGTCATCGTCGTTGATGTATCGAAACGTGGCGTAATTAGAAAACGCATCATCCGACACAGACATTGCCCAGACCCGGGTTGGGGGGTTGTGCCTTCCAGTGAGTGCTTTGATATTCGAGTCCTGTCAATGAATACCCAAATTATTCATTTTCGTTAGTGGCCTTATTAGAAGCAAAAGTGGGGCAACTGACAGAAGAATTTCCAAAGCGCCTTATGGCGCCATCTGGGAGGTATTGGTCCCAATGGGTTGGATTTGCAGGGTCACCATGCGCATATATCCTGGACCATTGTTCGACTTCGAACCGATATTCATTACCCGCTACACCGCCAATTTTGACGAGGCGCTGGCCATCAAGCGCAAAACGATCGTTCTCATCATAGTTGACACTGCCTATTTGATATCAAAAAGGATCCAGTCAGTATCTAACACTGTACGGTAGCAACAGAAGCTGGGGGCGGACGAGGGGTGGAAGAAACGTCGAACGCAAAACCTACCGTTGAAGCCATCTTGGGCCATGGTAGCTGGGACACGCTCGATGGCTGAGACGCCAAGCAGAGTCCAGCCTTGGCAGAGGAGAGACTGATCTTTAGCTGCAGAATGGTAGGCTAGGGCCAAGTCTGGTTTGTATGGACTTTGTGGTAGTTGAAGCGGGACGTGGAGAGTAAGCGATCCAGAGGGATCAACTGCATGTGTTACTGGGAGAGTGCCAACGATTGAAGAGCTCATTTTGCTTCGAGTATTAGCACGAAGAGGCAATGATCATTACTGGCTCTTCTTTTATACGAAAAACCAAGTTCAAAGGAAACGGAGAGCTGGACGGATGGAACTTTGAGATCCTTTGAGATTTCTGCTTTGAGAGTGTTGGGAACATCAGATGATTTTCTGGAGAATGGCTGGTTAGTGTCTGAGATGGAGCGGTTACCACCAATATGTTCTAACCCATCGCTCACTAGATCATTCCAGCTGTCGAGGGATTAGTGACTATGGTCCCATTGTCTATTTTATTCTCTTGTTGGAGTGTAGATGTATTTTAGCCGACGGCATTCTAATGTGTGGCGTCGTAATTACGCTCACGGTTGTTCTAAAGATAGGGGTAGATAATATAAGTTACCCCTCAGTTGTGGGATCTCCAATCTGCATCTAGATGATTGGGTTGTATTCAACTTACTTTGGCAGATAGAACCTGGCGGTTAGGTCAATACGCCCTTCCGTCTTTGTATTCAAACTTCTCGATTGTACATTCCATATAACGTATGACCGACAGCCGACATTCCATTACTCGCATAGTTTCTGGCTTTTTCCTCTAGTAAGGGAATTGTTTCATCTTGATTCCACCCATATATAGTAGAATGCAGCGAATTGATCCCAAGGTCGTACATCATCTATAAATCAACATCTGTCATGATTCCCAATTGTCACTCCTCGGCCGGTATTATTAGCAGCCCTTTATTCTTGTGCTTTGTATAGAACTGTCCTTGATTTGTGTAGTGGAGCGGGAAGTATGGATAATATCATTGGTACTGCCACGACGTGGCGGTATGGAGACAAGATTGAATCTTGAATGATAGTCTTACTCTTTGTCACTCGGCCACTTCCTGAGGTAGTGCTAGCGGTGGTGGTTTGGGAGGCGAGACTAACGGGTGTCATGGTGTGTGCAGCCACGTGACCTTCGCTAGAAGTTGAACATGAACCGCTTCCTCGACATGGATGACTGGCACGAGAGGATTCCACACCTTACTGGATGATCATGATCATGACCATGGTCTTCTGCTACACACCCATCTCTCGGAGTCACCAGTGGATCCTGCATTATCTCGCACAACTGACAGAAGCAGAGCCGCGAGAGGCCCAACCCGCCCTCACGCAGCTCACCCCAGCTGAGGATGGGAGCTGAGTCGACGGCCTCATCCTCGGACCGCTTCTTGGCGTAGCCGAACGCCCCCTCACACACCTTATCGACTAGAACCATCTCTCTGAAATCACACCCCACCCGCCGATATGAGACCTTCTTGCGTTGGCTCAGCCTTGTCCCGGACATCGCCATGGCGCCACCCTCTACTTTCACCCACATTACCATCGCATCCCCCACATCCCACTCTCCTCTCCGCCATGCAGCAGCCCATCGACACATGCTGCTTTCTTTCCCCACTGACTCCACTCACCAGAGCCGCATGCACAAACCTTTCCCTTCCCCCCCCGCTCTGGAACACGAGTATCACCCAACACACCCACCTCGCTCAGTGTTTTGCACTTTTGTCCACGTCGAAGGGTTATCTTCACAGCGTGTACAACACCCCCCCCCTCTCCCCTTCTACGAACCTTCTTCTGAACCTCGAGACTTCGAGGTCCCGAGTTTTCTTGGATTGAATTGGGCATTTGGCCATTGCATATCAATGGTCGATCAATTATCCACCACCTCCACCACTGACAAGCTCGAAGCCACTCCGTACGCTGATGGCATTGGCAGCAGAACTACGTGCTGAGCTAACACGCGACCTTGTGCGAATCCGCAATCGAGCTCCTCCATCCACGGAACTGGATCAAAGTATCCAAAGAAAGTGTTTGAACCCAATGCACTGGACAATGGCGTGATGCTGTATGATTATATCTTTGAGTGCGCGCTGAAGCGGATGGCACCCAAGAACGAGGACCCTGCCAGCTTGGGGCTAGGTATATTCTGTGGCTGAAGGTGCTGAGGGAAGAGGGACGGAGGAGTGGGATGGAATTAGTCAAAGTTGTCGTTTGAGATGGACTGGGATGAAGGGTAAAGGAAGGGAGGGCTTCGGTCTTCTATATGTATGCATGCATGGGGGTAGCTAGCGCTGCCCTGAGCAGCAGAGCTTTGGGAGTCGGCCCATATGCTGACTGTAGCTGACTCGATCAATTATTGGGTGGCTGGCAAGTTTGGTTGCGTTTGAGTCCTGCGTTTCCAGGTTTCTGAAGGCGAAGAAGGGAGAAAAGTGCAGGTGGTGTCTGGTTCACGATCATGTTATTCGCGATAGAAGTTGTATTGCGTTGATATTCTGACATGTATATACAATGTCATCGCAAATTGCAACTTACGATACAAGTACCCTCACAACGTATGATATGGATGATGCCGGGTGGCATACTAGATGCTGAAACTGGATTCATTGCGAAAATGGGTCTCATGGTACAGCCAACTGGGTCCCCAGGTGAAAACGCCTGAAATAAGGATGTCTGATGAACTCTTCTCGCAGAACATCCAGTTACCACGTAGTCTTTTGATCCTGCCATTGTGTCCTAGCACTCTTGATCACTTCCAGGGCTTCTTCCGAGTGAGTGGCGCAATGGTGGGCAGTGTGGAATGAAGATGCGTGACCGTTTATCTAGATCTGTTACATGTCGGACAGAAGAGGCTGTGGGTTTCTTCAGTAGCGTCAGTATGAGTAGTGTTTGCCGTTTACTTGTCCCTTCCTCCTGCTGCATTCTTCACTTCACCATGTGCTGACTCGTGCCCTCTGATATATATGTGTGCTGGAACCAGCCTTACCGTTTCTTTGGAAATCAGCTAGATGGAACAATTGCCACCAGGAAGTTCTAACTCAACACTCATCAGATTGTCTGAGGTTATTCCAGTAATAGAATAGGTTCACCGGGGTCCTTTTCCCGGTAGGTGCACCCATGTGGCGTGTGGCGTAATTGGTAGCAGGTCGAATGCATGTTCTCAAGAGATAGGGGCTGCCCTCTCCCACAATTTTTTGAAAACAGGAAAGTTATGACACACTTTCATTGCAACCGGGCTTGCTTTCTTTTGGAAACTGAATATACCCTGCCTTCCAAAGAACTTGTACGAGATTTGCCCCTATTTCTTTGCGATACATTCCGCATGACGTAAAATGGCAGCTGAAGTTCTACTAGTAGTGTAATAGCGCTTCTGATCATCCCTTCATTGGACCGTAGCGCCATTCTGAGTTATCTTAGTCGCATTGCTAAACAGTGATAGATGAATTAGGGCGAACGAACAAATATCCCAGGTTGTAATCAATCCACTTGCTACTGTCTCCACCCCATATCCCAAAGTACAACCTAAATCAATACAGTTGAGACTGACAAGGATCCCAAAGCCCAAGTTGATGTTTCTTCTGTAAAAAGAAAAAACAAAACAAAACAAAAACCAAAAGCGCATATAAAAGGCTTGACACACCACGACAGGTCCATACCTGCGTTTTCCATCGAGATTGATGTCGATTTGGGTTAGCCCGAATTCAAGTTCGACACATTGTCCATGTCATTGCTAGCGTTCATTCAATTTAAATCTATTTCGGTGGCGTGAAGGGAAAAGAAAGATGGAGTTAGTACGAATGAGGATCATCATCATTGTGTCGCTCCGAGTCTGCCAAGGGTGCTGCCAGTGGAAATAAACGGGCGTAGTCATGTGACTCATCAGGAGTACAGTATTCTCACGGTTTGTTTTTTCGACCTTTTTGCAATGCGGCATGTCCCACTGCGGCCACTGGCAGTTGACTCTGAGAACTTGAAGGGCTTCCTCACTTATCTGTGATTCATAAAACCCACACGACACGTCCAATAAGGCTTTATTCTGTTGACGTACGTGATGCATTTCTTATGGAAGGAATCATGGCTCGGTATTCCTAATGCAGGACTCAGAGACCGGGATCATAGCATCTTGCCCTGTATCACTTGGCCGCTTCTAAGGATCATATTACTCGTGACCGTCGTGAGTGGGTGGGTCTCAACTGTCCGGGCAGACCCGACTGGCAGCGACTAGCAGGATTTATCATTAGGTTTGTTCCAAAATAAACGAAAAACTCGATTCAGCCTTCTAAATAGTTCACACACAAACGAGGTTCAGGTTATCATCATATATTCATTGCTAACGCAAACTTTGAGATACATAGTACTACTAGACTGTTTTCACGAATAAACCAGAAATGAAAAACGAGCGATATCAACCATTTAGAAAGGCACACGATTAACCTTAGAATATGTGTTTACTGTTGCTCGGGGGAAAGAGCATTGTAGCTAGAAACAAGCATGAGTTGAACCCAATGTCCGCTTGATATGTTCACACTTACATTGGGCAGAGATCCTGCCAGGCCTGAGTGGGTTGGACTTCTACCCGGGAGTCATCAGGGTCCTGGAGCAAGACAGTGGCGAGACCAGCGGCTCTGTGCCAGTAGATGTGACAGTGGAAGAACCATGGTCCTGGGTTGTCAGTCCTGAAGCGGATCTTGGTGCCGGAGCCACCAACGCCAGCGATCTAGACGTGGTTTTCAGAACGTGGCAGCTTCAGGAGTCAAACAGTTGAAGGACTTACGTCACGGCGGATGGGGTTAACCTCGTTGTCGTCTGGGCCACTCAAGGACTTGATGAGCCAGAAGTTGTTCTAATCGGCGTATAACATCAGCGACAGTACGAATTCAGCTTGTTTTGGAATACTTACACCGTGGAGATGGAAAGCTGAGAATAGTCAGTGACAAGGTTAGCTGTTGAGTTACTTAATGTTCATTTAAATACATACGGTGTGCATCATCGTCATCGCTGAATACCCCATGTCAAAGCCGTACCAAATCTAAATGTAGTCAGGACTTACGTGGGAGGGAACTCAATCTGGACAGTCTTGTTGATAGGTAGGACGAAGGTGTTCTCAGTAACGTCAAATGTGCTTGCATCAACTGGGCCAGCCAAAACCTTGAGGAGAGTCGGGTCCTTAGGTGCAACGTAGGATACATTGTTGACATTCCAAATTGCTTTTCCAGCGACCTAATGAGAGCAGATGGTTATTTATCCGGTATTATTTGTATATTGACGGTTACTTACTACTTGAAGATCGAATGAGAGTGTAAGGTCGGGTTGAGGAGGCTATAAATAATCATGAGTTGAATCAATAATTGGGTCAAACGAAGTGGATTCACAGTCTCAGGAACCAATGGCCTGAGGTTTGCCTCCACAAGGGCAACACCGTCAGTAGGACCAGATGTCATGGGCGTAGTGGGGTCAGCAATTGGAGCACCCTTGTAGCGGAGGATAGCACGAGAGAGAGTGGCGTTCTCTGTGTTATAGATTTGAGTGCTTAATGTGTTTCGTGAGAAAGCAATTCAACTCACGGTTCGGGTTACGAGATGCAACACCACCAACAAAGGGTGCGTTGAGCCAGTAGTTAGCGACTGGCTGATCGGCCTTCACCTACATAGGAATGAGCACGGAATTACTTTACGACCCAAGTTTGACACTTACCACAACAGAGTAGCGCTGACCAGCGAGCATCTCCAAGACGTCGACTGTCAAAGGTTGAGTGGCAACACCATCAGCCTCAATGATGGCTGTATTGTTTTTCTGTTAAAGACGAAACTACAATAGAGTTATCCCATTGACTCACTCATCCGATGCTTGTCAATAGAGATGGTGAACACATTGCGGGCGGATTCGTTGATCAAGCGCATGCGGTAGCGCTTGCCAGAAACAACATTGACAACTGACCACGGGACTGCTGGTCCGCCATTGTACCGACCAACGCCGTTGACTGTTCCACTGTCACTAATTGGGACAACACCAGTCGCTTGGTAGCCGAGGAGCATGGGTATAGACGCATTATGCCACCAATCACCGAATTGAATGATCGTTGACAAGTCGTCAATATCGTACAAGCTACGGTGAGGATCGTTGAGATCTGTTTAAGGATAAGGCTTTCCAGCTCTGTATAAGTAGCTTGTTTCCTCACCATAGATGATAAGGGGGCCACGGAATCCCTAAAGTAAAGATATTCAGCACGGTTATGCAATCGTCGTGGACTGTGGATTCTTACATCGACGTATTGTACACTGAGGTCAGAGTGGTACCAGAAAGTACCAGTTTGGCTGCCGAGGTCATGCGTGTAGGTATAGCTATTGCCAGGTGCAATGGGACAGGTAGTGACGAAGGGACTGCCCTCGTTGTATGCATTTGCGGCACTGGTAAACACACCGTCCAAGTTCTGGTCCAATTTAGTGTCCAGACAAACCAACAAACATGTCAGTACTTACCAAGGAAGTGGAGACACGCATGTTGGTATCCGTCTAGTACGAATGATCAACGTTATCCGGAACATAAAACAGCTCAGTAGAACATACTAGCTGGTTGTTAACTTTGACAACGAGCTTCTGACCCTTGAATGCAACAATGGGCGGGTTAGGATAGCGGCCATTAGCAAGGACAGTGTCTGCGAAAGGTCGGACCACGATGAGCTATGGACAACAGCGATAGTATTTATACATACTCCTCAGGAAACCATCCGGGGCTATCTTCATGTTGGTAACATCGAGTTCAACGAAGTTGACAAAGTCCGAGGTCACTGCCGCCAGAGACGACTTGAATGTGACCGCCAGAATAGCCAAAGAGCTGAGAGAGAGCTTCATCGTAGAAAGCTTTGTAAATGAGCAGATGAGCTTGGAGTATTCCCTCAAAATGTACGCCGCCTTTATAGCTCCTCAGGGAAGTAAAATTAGTCGTTAGCTTTGTGAATTTTATTGCCATTGCAGACAGCAGCAACACCGTGGTGTACACTGTTCCCATCATCTAGCGTATGCTGAACCTGCTATTTCGATACCAGGCACTGAGCGATGCGTCCTTACCTATGATTGGAACATGGTGAGTGAGAGGTTGTCGTAGAGTTTAGGAAATCGCTACTTCTAGCTACTCACCAGAGCGAGAACGTTCCCAGAGTGTGTGCACAAAATCAGAGTTCATACATGAGAAATGGGATATGAACAACGAGAGCACTGGTTTTCTTAACATTCATGACCCATTATGAAAATGCACATCGCATCAACGACTATTCCAGCAATTGTAGAGGGCAGAACTGAAGAACGAGTGGGTAATGTTTAAATGAAAGAAACATGTCATTCTAACAAGATAAAGCCACTCGGTCAACTGGAAAAGATTATTCGTTAATCAAAACCCGTCAAAAAGATCACCGACTTCTCCGTCTTGGCATTCTATTTTAGGCAGAAGGAACATAGAGAATCAGCACTCTAAGAGCGTCTTGATTTCCCAATATTGGTATGTGTCCGATCAGTAGAAGCCTGGGCTCAATCAATGTCCATGGCCGGAGAATGCTGCTGGTGAGGATTGGTCCCGAAAACATCAATCGGTGCATATATGGTTGTATGTTTCCCTTCATTCAGTTTGATTGTTGAGCAACCTTGTCCACGTGTAGACATCCTGTGAACCTAGCAGGGGAAGATCAAGTTCTCGTAATGAGGAAGTGTGAGATGGAGGCGTTACATCTCGGAGTTTGGGCATTGAAGGGTACTACACTTGTCGTTGTCGCTTGAACCTTCCAGACAGGAGATCACCGGCTACTTTGATGCGCTCAATCTCCTTCAAATTTCCCAGCCTATTCTCGTCCAGGTGAGTAGTTGAAACAAAAATTGCTTGTTTTGTCTACCAAGACACAGAAGAGCACGCGGTCGAGTTTCAAGGAGTCCCCCGCTTCAAAAAGAGTGGATTACCATTGGCCTTGTATGTAGGACCTCATTCGGTACGAGAGTGCACTGTGCCTGGAGTTCATCATGTATACTCTGCCACGCGACCTTGGTCAGTGAACTGAGATTAATCAAGACATCGTGAGCTTTGTCGAGGTCACTGGCCGTTTTTCCAGCTATAACTCGGTATATTGCAATTCTAGGCCATGCTGACAGTGGTCGCATTGAGTCTGTCGATGATCATGATGTCCGAGTCAATGCCAGTGACGACGGTGTTGTGAGCCAATTTTGCGATGTTTACTTGTATTTGATGAGAGTCCGGCAATACCCGATTTGCTCACACATTCAAGTGCCAATACTGTACTTCAAAGCATTCCCTTGTATTAGAAATCCCCTTTTCTCACTCTCAACATCCGAGTAAGCCAATAGCGGATATTGCTGCAACAGTCAACGGTACTCCATTCAGCCGCCTTTCAAGGTCGAGCGAGAACCGCAGGACGTTCTTATTATTCCACCCCTTGCTGATGCATAGAAAAAATTTCATGTCAATACAGTCCTGTATGCTGGTAGCCTAAATGTGGTACCCTACATTGTCGCGTGTCAACAATATTGACACGCACCTGGGAAATCCCCGGGCGCCTTTGTGTGTGGAACTGCTGCCTCTGCTTCTTCGGGACCGAATGGATTCCTTGTCATACAGATACAGGATGTGTCAAGAACGTACGCCTCTTTTCACCCTCTTTGACGTCTCCTTTGGTTCTGTTCTTCTCCCAAATGTTTCGTCGGCCTGTCTCAGCCAGAGCTTTTATCGCTGCAAGTTTGACTCAAAAACGCAGGGCTTCTGGCTGTTCTTTTCTTCTTTAACATTCGTTGTAACTTCTGATATGGTTCGACGGAGTGAATATTTGCTACTGGGCTACAGGGAATCCTTTTCAGAGCAACCGTGTAAATGTGTATTGTCGTCGAGAAGCCCACCCAGTCTAATTTCTCGTATCCCGTCGCAGTCAATGAACCACTCATCTGAGTGGCAAGTAAAAGCGTGATATGCCACATCAGTGGTACTTACGAACGTGTTCAGTTCATTAGAGCAATGAAAAGCTCTATGGACAAAGTCTGTTCGTGATTGCCGGTGCCTCATGAATCTCACGCTACTTCTCTCAAGGACTGGTATTGGCTCTTATGATTTAAACTTTCCCTCCCTGGGTGACAACTGACGTTGTGGGAAGTTGATACTTGGACGATTCATCACGTCTGGTATATTGTACCAATACATTAAACAAGCATCATTACAAATTCGGACAGAAATGGACAAAGGAAGTTGATAAAGCACGATCATAGGTAGTGAGCATCCAATGCCATGATTAATGGCAGACCCAGGCTAGCGGTGAACAACCAATAGCCCTACGAAGAGCGCGGCCAAGAGGACGTAGTACGACTGAGGCAGTGAGCAAGTTGACATGAGAATAGTATGCCAGACACGTGAACATTCTGCACTGCGCCAGTGCGTTCCCGTGAAGATAAATGTTTCGTGGTGATAGGCAATGCTTCTTTGAAGTGTTCAATAGTTAACCTCCAACCCACCTCAATGCGAGACATGAAACCTACTAGGCTACTGGCAACGCCGGCCATGGCTTTCTTTCTGATGGCGACCAAGCGAATCCTTGCGGCTAAAAAGTCTCTTGCATTGTTTACAAACACCCTGCTCGAGGCCCCTACTTGAATTATTTCCGACCGCTAAATGATCTCTGTGTGTTTCAACATGGCGTAACAAGTCTGAGAACCGCTTGGGCGGCTTCCGATGACATTTGTGCTTTACGCAGATTTCACACTTTAGGTTTTTTATCTTTCGTGAGTGCTCAGATATTAATCGATTTGCTTCCTTATCTACGTCTTGTGGGGAAACCTTGACGTTCCTCTTTGAGAACCCTGAAATAGTAACAAGCCGTCGTGTCCTTGTCTCCCGAGGTGCTTGTGGTAATTTTCTTTTGGGGTAAGGCGCCATAGATTCGCGCTTCCGGCGCGATGCCCTATCTGGTTGGACTCTCAGCATGATTTGTCCCTTCTTGGATCGCTTTGGAATGGGGAGTTCCACAATGACGGGTTCTTGCTTGAGGGGCCCTGATGAGGGTTCTGACGTGGAGAAGTCAGATAAGAGGGGTCCTGGAGTGGGGGGATCCAGTACGGGGGATATTGGTACCAGCCGAGGCGATTCAGGTATCGCGTCATTCTCTTCCCAATATCTATCGTCCATCAGGCCATAATTCAATTTGAGTAAAATGACAACATAACTCACAGTGTATCATAGATATCTCTCATCTCAAGATCAAGGTCACTGTATGAAGAGGTATTACCTTCATCGCATAGAGCGATTCCAGGCTGATCATAACCGTTGTCTGTCCATAAATATGAATAGCCATTCTGAAACTTGTAGATGCGCTGTTCTGCTTCCAAAAACATCTGGAATATGGATTAGTTTCGAGGGAACACAAGTATATCCTCAGGCGAAGACAGGTACCGAGGTGATAAAGACCGAGAACAATGGGGTGCCAAATAAGAGGTTGCAACAACGGACCCACAATAATTTTTGAGCTCCTTTTAAAGGGAAACAACTGTTACGATTGGTCGATCTACCGTTTCCTAGTCGCTTAAAACATGAAGAAGAAGCATCATTTTCCTGTCGAACGGCCCTGCACTGCGCGTCTGTCGTTTATTGGTGCATAGACGCCCCTATAAATTTTTATTCGGCAGAGACTCAGTTCTGATGCATCAAACAACTCCCATAATGTCACCAATCGATGAAGATCGTGATAGAAATAATGGAATTCAAGGAACATAGGTTCGAACTCGGAGAGTATCTAAGCCCGTGCTTCGTAGTTTCTTTGTACTGCTTTCAGCGCGCCATATTCGGTAAATGTGATGGGCGCCGATACCTTAGAGACAACAGCCGGGCCATTCTCCCGGAAACCAGCGAGTATATGCTACGTTTGTAGTACCGTAGTGGAGCAAAATGGATACATACTTCTATAATCGCAGTAGCAGCGCCCGTATTAACCACAAACTAAACAAGAACAACAATAGCCCATACCATTATAGTACACTGCAGTCGTTATGACCCAGGAATCGACCGTTACCCCCTGGATGTATGTTCGATGACCTTTATATTGACTTGTAGGTAAGACAAGATTCTGAACGAAGGCTTGCCAGAAAGCCAAGTGCAGCCCAGCATGGTCAAATACAATGACCCCATTATCCTATACTTATTGGATATTTTCTGACCAATGAATAAGAGGCTCGGCGATCTAGATAAAGGGACAGCATGTGAGCACGTAGCCTACCGGATTCACTAATCCATACTCTCCATTGGAACACCCCTAACCCCACTAACAGCAGTTAGTAATCTCACCACCACAGTTGACAGTACAATCATTTGAAGTTCCGACGACCCAATGTGTGTACTGTTACCATGACTGATTCGCATTGATCAATCATCAGGAGTGCTCGAGTACTAAAGGTGGTCGATGCCTTTATGGCAGGTATCCACCCCGGACAGTCAAGTTAATTTTTGTCCGTGATAGTGTCAGCGAACTCATTCGAGTTGTTACTATGGTTCTTCATTATAGGCCTGGCGCCTTTAAGGAAAACCCAGCAAACAGGGAGTTCTATGTCCGATCACGTGCTCTTCACGTTACCCTGAGCGGAAGCTAAATATTTTGCCGTATCTGCCATCTTACCACCACCAAGACTTGAAAGACTTGGATCGGATCCATGGATTAACAACATATCACTGGTTTTCAACATTGCATCACATTTCGCCCATTGAAAATCTTTGTTATCCTGTATACTGACTTCATCATGGCATTGCGCTCGCGTCTGTGAAAGACTCGGTCTCTTCATATATGCGTGTGCAGTTGTATAATATATCCATCGGTATAGCTTGACCGAGGTCAACGGCGTCTCGTGTAGATATCTCCATACGTCTTGACTTCTAATTCCGTACATATGCTAATCTTGACCCTATCACCCAGCCATCATGTGTCGAGCCATGCTGTATGACTCGGGGAACGGATTGGACATATCCAAGAATGGCAGGTAGGAAAGAGGCTTGGTGCTTCACACTCAAGGGATGTCAAGAAGATCCATTTTTCGCACCTTTCCTGATATCAAAGGCAATCTAACTGCACGAGAACGGCATCCGTCGTGGAACCATGCATCCAACAGTCTTTCCTCAATTCTTGGTCGCATCTCTTCATTTTTTTTGCTCTCGCTCCAACCGACAAGATGATATTCGAATTTGGAATCTGGACTAGAGAAATTCGGGGCTTGGGTTATGTTGATCTATCAATCCGATTCTCGGGGTGCCCTGCTAGTTCCTATACTGTAGAGTATACGTGAGTGGAAGTTAAATCTCGTTTAAGGTAGTTCAGGCATGAAAGGCGTGTTTTTATTACTGGATCTTTTCTCTTGAATATGAGCTGAGAGCGCTAGCTGCTTCAAGTTTGAGTTTTACCCTAGTACTTCCCATAGGAGGATGCACGTGCTAGGTGGGACAAGCGTGAGAAAATGTTAGGGGACAGAGCTTGACTCCAAAGGTTGCTCGCTGCCCGTCATTGACATCGACATGGATCTCTTCCTCTCACTCCGAGTGGGATCATCTGGGCAACCTGCTCCACCAGGTCAACCAGCACAAAACATACAACCAGCCCAGTTTCAACCCGCCCAATCCCAACCTGCCCAAATAACTCAGCCAACCCAACACCTACTCACCTTCCCCAGAACAACGACCAACCCGCCCGCTCCTGTACCCAACCCCGCATTCTCATTCGCACCTACACCTTCCCAGTTACAACCTTTCTCCTTCTCCACTCAACCGCAGGCTCAACCATCATTCCAACCACCATTTCAAACCCAACTACAAACCCAACTGCCAGCGCAACCACAACCTTCCGGCTCTGAGCCGCTCTACATGTCCATCCACACCGTCTTTGCGACACCATCCAAGAGCTTCGAGGTACGACCCTAACAATTCCTCAAACTCTGCATACGTGCTTAATCCCTATCTCCACATTTACCAGGAAGTCCGCATAGATGACTACCTCAAAGCCTACCGTACCACCGGCCGTCCGCCCCTTCCTTGCCCCGTCGAACCCACTATCGACTCAGAACGCGCTGCACTCGGCCTCCCGCCCACCTTCACACCCTGGAAAGACCCTTCCCCTTCTGCACCCACACTCAAGCGTCCTGGGATAGTCACCCCAGACTCGGCGATCAAGTGCCAGCCCTCGGAGCTCCCAGACTCACAAGTGTTCTTCCCCATTAAAAGCTTTGATGAGAGCACCGGGAATGTCACGTACGAGAGTATTAGCTGTATGCCGAGGTTTGGATGGTATAGCTTCGAGGTGCTTACTTTCAGTTTAGCAGTGGCTATATGCGTGAGGTTTTATTGACATGTGGCTTTTTTCTCTCTTAGGAACTCAGGTACTATGCGTATCGTAATGGGCATAAACACCCACCCAGACTTGTACCTACCCCACCACTGCCAGAAGAGCCAACCAACAGCACCGTCCTCTTTGGGTTGAACAGACAGCCAAATGTCGTTATTACACCTACGCCGTTGAATCCATCCGAAACGTACGTGCATATATCGACCAAACCTGAATATGCAAAGCATAGTGCAGAGGTTTGTACCAATCAAACGGAATTTTTGGTTTCATTAATTTTGGATGGATACTTTAGGAGCTCCGTCTTGCATATATAGTAGCTGGCCGACAGCTGACGTCGGATGAGATTATGAAAGTGACAGATGCGAAGAAGAGTAGGTCGTAGTTAGGAGGTGAGTTGTGAAGATGATAGCCTCGCGTGGTTTCCTTTTGTGTGTGTCTGTAAGGTTGATATCGGGCCCCAGGACTTTTGTGTTTTTGTATTCTATCCTTACGAAACTTCTTGTAAGGTTACTTTGATTCACTTTTCTTTTTGTTCTTCCTTGGCAATGTTTATCTTTTGGTATCTGATGATTGATTTGTCCAACGGACATAAACATCCGAACATCAACCTCTACAATTCGCGTATTGACTGACCGTTTCTAAAAATAAGTCGAAGAACATGCGGCTTTTTTCTAACTTCAAGATGGACATAGAAGAGGTGGCTCCTTCGGCCCGTGATGCTCCCTACTAACCTGCCTTTCTCTGCACTTTTTATCCCATGAAATGGTATCAGCTGGTGTGCCTTTCTGTGTTCTTGGGCTTCTCTAGACTTGGGCTTCTAACTCATCATGCCAAGTCACAGGTATATTTGAGTTGCCCTCGGAGGAATAGAGAAGAGGTGGCTCCCTCCAACCCCATCCATCAGCCATGCGTTTCAAGTTGTTTGTCTCATTGAGTTTCTACTTTTCCTTGTTGCTATATACTAGTGTCGGGGTACATGCAGCAAATACGCTTTCTGCGTACCCGTCCACCCCCGTCCCTCTTCGAAACCTGTTCAACAATCAGGCTGCATCGCGGAACGGGACTGGTGGTGCTGATTTTGACGGTCGTGGATCGAGTTTTGATGCTTCCCAGTTGCCTGGTGGGCCTTCTTGGGTGTTTGATGGTGTCCAGGTGCGTTTTGGATGAGAGAGAGAAAAAAAAAACAAGTCTCGTTTGTCAGTGGGAGTGTGTCCATTGAAGATATCCTGATACGCGGAGCCTTCTCTTTTTTAGTATGATTTTCCGACGAGTTGGGGAAATGGGACGGATAACGTCGTTGCGAGTGGACAGGTTGTGCAGTTGGAGAAGCCGGTGATGGTGCATGAGTTGCATATGGTGTATTCTGGTGATGCTAGTGGAGGTGAGTGGTTGTGTGTAACTTTATGAAAGACGGGGAAGGACCGTTGAGGTGTTGATGTGTGGAATAACCGTTTTTTTTTTTCGCCCAGATGCCAGTGAGTTTGTGACGAATTTCGTACTTGGGTTCGTCGATGGGTCGACGCAGTTGGTTCAGTTGTACGCCAAGAACTGGGCGAGGTGGCCGATTATCAATAATGGTGCGATACAGACGTACGTCACAGTTGTTCCTCTGTCCCAGTTTCCGTTCTTCGTTCTTCGTTCTTACTTGGACCCTCCCCAGCTCGTTCCACTTTGAACAACAAGGCGGAACCAAAAACTTCAATTCGAGCCAGATATTCCAATGGTCCACCGCTGTCGCGTCCGAGAGCGAGCTCGAGTCTATCACGTTACCGAATACGAGTAGTGGCAAGAGGCTACATCTGTTCGCAATGTCGTTCACGCCCTCTGCACCTCCCCCATCTTCTTCGTCTTCTGCTGCTCTTGCTGTGCGTCGGGTGCGGTTTACGAGTCGCTGGGAGGACGTTTCGAATGATACGAGTGGAGGGGAACTGGAACGGGCACAGGTGGTTGAGGTGACGTTGGTGAATTTGCTTCCTGGGCGGGTGCAGTCGAGAGAGACGTCGTTGGTGGGTGCGTATGAGATACATGTGGTTGGCGGTGATGGTGATAGTGGGCTGCAGACGGTTGTTCCTGGTGTGCTGCACCGCTTGGTGCCGGCTGATCAGGCGCACGTGGACGTGCTCGTCGTTGGGAGTAGCAACGCAGATGGTAGTAGAAATGCGACTGTGCAAGTTGTTAGGAAGGACGGAGGGAGTTCGGAGGTGATTGCTGTTTCGGAGGGATGGGAGACGAGTCCGTTGTTGCAAGAGTGGCCTGCCGATCCCGAGGTTATTAGGACGCATGAGACTCCTACTTGGGTACGTTTTTTTTTTCTTTTCCCTTGGCTTGAGAGTTTTGAAAGATGAGTGTTGATTTGGTGTTGGGGGATAGTGGAACCATGCAAAGTTTGGGATTTTGTGAGTGGGGAACTCCCTTCTTTCGGTGTGATGGGAAGGCTTATGTTTTTTGGGAAGCGTTCATTGGGGGGTGTATAGCTTCCCTGCTTGGGTATGTGTTTTTATCTGTTATGGAGTGAGTGTATGAATAGGGATTGTTTGCTTGCAGGCACCCCCGAGTCAATACGCCGAGTGGTACAAGTGAGCTCCTTGCCAAGGTTCCGGTTTATTGTTTCCGATTTACTCACGTTTTATCTGTAGCTGGGACCTACACAACCCCCCCGATGCAAGCAATCCAACATGGAACCATCATATAGAGACATTTGGAAAAGTCAGGCAACATCTTAAGTCAATCCACTTATTAGCTCACATCGCCACGTTTGTATTTACAGGAGTTGATCTACGACGACTTTATCGCCAACTTCACCGCTTCCAAATTCAACGCCAGCGAGTGGATTGACTTGTTTGATAGAGCAGGTGCAAAATACTTCGTTTTCGTAACGGTGAATGTGCTGTAGTCTGGGGAAGTGATGCGTTTAGGCTAAACAGCTGGACAGAAACATCATGATGGGTTTGCGCTTTTCGATACTGGAAACACGACACATAGGAGCAGTGTGTACTTCGGTCCGAAACGCGATTTTCTCGCCGAGTTGATGGAGACGGCGAAGAAGGAGAAGCCCGATATGCATAGAGGGACGTATTATTCCTTGCCAGAATGGTACGTTGGCCCATTTTGTTGCCTGTTGAACTCTTCTCATTTTGACCATCCTCCCGCCTCCCGCGACTCTCTGGCTTTGATTTTATTTTTTTCTTCTTTTGGCCAGGTTCAACCCCGACTCGGCACGTTATGGGTTCGGATCGTGGCCTGGCGGTCTAGCGCACAACGCCTTTAATGATACGCAGATTGAGCCATACACGGGTAGGTTGGAGATTAATGATTATGTGGAGGATTTGCAGTTCCCACACATGTTGGATCTGGCTATGAAGTATGAGACGGAGATCATGGTAAGCGCCAGTAGAAGCAAAACAAAGGAGCCTGTTTTGAATCATGCATCTGTGTCCTAGTGGTGCGACATTGGAGGCCCGAACAAAGCTGTCGAGTTTGCGTCCCAGTTTTACACCAATGCGATGAAGACGGGTCGGCAGGTCACAATGAATAACAGTTACGCCTTTCTCTTCTGTTCTTGTTCCATATACCTAACCACAAAATGATAATTCATTTCGGTTATTCTCGATCACAGGATGCGGAGCGGTACCAGACTTTGACACACCCGAGTACGCCACCTTTGGTGCGATCCAACCACAAAGCTGGGAATCAAACGAAGGGATGGACCCGTTCAGCTACGGACTCAACTCTGCGACGCAAGCTGTACAGTACAAGAATGGGACTACGATTGTGCAGACGTTGGTTGATATTGCGTCGAAGAACGGCAACTTGTGAGTGTTGGATAATACATCGGGAAAAAAAGATTGAGTTTCCACATGACACGAAAAAGCCTGCTTGATGTCGGTCCGAACGCAGAGGGTGAGATTATCCCCGCGATGCAACAGGGACTTCTTGATGCTGGAGAGTGGCTATCATACTCTGGGGAGTGTGTTTATGACACGGTAAGTCCCCAGGCTCCAACGCCACTGTTTTCAGCCCAAACTCATCCAGACTAACGCCCTCACCTCACCAGCACTATTGGTTCCAAAGCTCACAAGACCGCGGGGCCCCCACTGGCTCCCAACCAGCGCGATTCCTCACGACTCCAACAACGTTTTGCATTGTCACATTTGATAAACCGCAAGACAATATGCTTGCGATCAGGCAACGCCTCCCCATCCTCGATGGAGATGAGGTAGCTCTACTCCTGCCTGGTGGCGAGAAGAGGAACGTCTCGTGGTCAGTTGACAAGGGAACCGGGCACCTGGCAGTCCAGGTTGAGCAGGCGGATGTGGATGCCGTCAAGTATGCATGGACCGTGCAAGTTAGGTATCGTGATTGACTGGGGTGGTGTGACGTGTTGGCGGGAAAGTAAAAGTCTGAGTACTGAGTTGTTGTCAACGATCGTGATGTTTTTTTTTTTTGCTATTCAAAATTGTGAATCCTTTTCCGGTATGGGTGGGTTGGGTTAGTCTGTTGTCCGAGATATGTCAATAAGTATACCTACCTCAGTCGTAATGGCAATCGACCGAGTCACATCGGCCGCAAGGATAAAAACTACCATAATAGCAGCACACCTCGTCAAAGACACATTGTGCACAACTTTTTACACCAGTAATAATTTGTGTTCAACATAATAAGAATATAGTGGAAGTAGGTCAGGAGCTGCCAATCATGCCTCGACATTTATATCCAGAATCTTTGCAAACTTGGCAAAATTAATGAGTCCATCAAATGTTTCATCTTCAAATGCAGGAGGGGCAGGTATAGATTCCAAAAGAGCATCGTCAACCGCCTGTTGATGATCTGCCTTTGCTCGATACCCATTGCTGAATAGTATCCGGAGTTGCCCTGTCCAACGTCGCATCCTTTCAAAGTGGAGGGTCGGCCATGGTATGGGCTCAGTGAAAAAGGCCTTCTTTATTTGAGAAAGGGTTGCCGATCCAGCATGGAACCAATCTTTTATGGGATGCTTCTCTTCAATAATTTGACCTTCATGATAGATAGTCGTTAAGACAACGATGACATAAAACAGTGACTCAAGGTCATGACGGTACATGTGCTTCGGGGGTACAGGCTTAAGGAGTTCTCCAGCCATGTAGGGCTTTGTTCCTGTTCGCTGCTTTGACATAGATGCTCTATCTTCCCGCCCAACTTTCACCGCCAAATCAAAGTCGGCAAGGACACCATGTACGATATCCCCGACTGTCTTGTACATGAGGTTATTCAGACTGATATCGCGGTGCATCATGTGCGCCACTTGATACACCCATCGATAACCTGAAGATAATCAAATCAATCTGACAAGATCATAATGCAACAGGATGAGGTACGCACATGTAAATACATCCCTAATCATGGGAGCAAGTGCTTGGGTAGCCGTCAACTCAGTAATGGGATGCAGTTCGTCCATGCTCAAGATTTCCACTTTGCGCCTCTCATATTTAAATGCAAAGAGTTCATCTATATATTGTGTGAGCCATACTTGAAGCCCTGCGTCATCCCATACTATCGTCTCTAGGTGAATGATCTCTGGAAAGTGGTTCAAGATATCGCGATTGTTTCCTGCAGAATCAATGATGCCCTGCATAATATCACACTCTCGAGTCCTGGTAACAGGACTGAAGCTCAGCTTCATGACGACCTTCCACCCATCTGTATTCCAGATGACTCCAGGCAGGACTGCGGCATGTCCAATATGGACAACACAGGTTCCACGTCCAATTAGCGCATGCTGATAGGACACGATATCACCCAGCGTTGGAACCACATTATTGTTCGGCTTTGGTTTCAGAGCATTAAATAAACCTTTGACCACATTGGGCTCTCGGCGTACATGTGACTTGTTGTATACTCTGTTATAGAAGGAATCACGACTTGGGATGTCGATTATGAGTGCATATCCCCAGCGCTGGTAATTATTGAATTGGTTCATGCAAGAGATCAAAGCAATCAGAGAGTCCGGGTCTTTCTTGAAGTTGATAGTTGTTGTTTGGACATACGCGGATCGATGATCATAGTACAACAATTCAAGTTCGAAGAGCCCTAAAGCATAGTTCAAGTTGCGAAGACCACCGTGGGATAGCATTTTGAGGGCATAGCCGGCGCATTGGAGTAAGTGATCCCCTCGAGTCATTATTTTTGACTTCGTCTCTCTCGGATCCAATGGTGACCCAAGTCGCTTGCAAGGATTATGAGGAGTGGAGAGGCTGGTTAGTAGGAGCCTGACCGTGACACCGTGACTGAGCTGGCGCAAAGCCAAATAGTGGTAAATATAGATAAAA
>KZ302133.1:0-45611 GCA_002554575.1 Amanita thiersii Skay4041 | reverse complement strand
ATGACAGAATAATGGCGTCATCATTCTCACTATCTAATCAATGATTCCATATCTGCTTTCTTGACAGATGTCTTCAATTATTTGAGAGCGTATAATTTCGACAAGGAGAGGGACTATGAAGGTGAAACAGCTGTCCAGAGGTAACAGTAAGTCAGTATTTGCATTGGAGTAAACAAAAGTAAATAAGAAGATGTCAAAACGTCGAAAATAGGGGTAGAGGTGCTTAGGGGTTGAACCTTGAGCACTAGAGGTCTGGAGGGCATGACAATAACACTATCTTCTTGAATCACCAAACTTTGTCTGCACTATATCTCACATTTAACCAAATCTCCATGGAATTTCTGCAAAATAAAATTAGGTACATATTGATAGTGTATTACTATCTATTCCGAGAGCCTTGAAACCAGAAGTTGAGGAGGGTTGCAAGAATAGCATGTTTTCAAACACCCAACCACTTTCAAAACCATAACAAACAATAGTATATCCTTATTACTACTACTGTTGCAATTGTTACGGATGCTGTTATTACTATTATGTATGTTATGCAAGAAATGTGATAGATTAAGATGTTTGCTTTAGATCAAAAGTTGTACCATACACAAGAAACATGTTGAAATTAATAAACACCGACCATAGAGTAGAAAACCATAGAGCGAAAAGAAGTAGGAGAGGTAAGGAAAAAAAGTCTATAATCTTGGCTGAGCATCTACCTCCTTCCTGGGTATCACTGCTTGAGCCGACTCCTGGTTCCTTATTGACTTCATCGACTTTTGTATAAGTTTTGACCGCTTGACAACATCCCGAAGCTGTTGGACATGGGTGGGAGTCCAGTCATCAGGGAGGCGCTCATTCATCATCCAATCTCTCAGCCAATCCGCCCTGACGCCCTTGTTGTCCTTTCTTTGAGTCTCCCACATCCCCAACGCAATAGCCATCTCGCCCCTTGCAATCTCCGCATGCACCTTATCAATCGCGGCAGACTCCGCCTCGCGCCGCACCCGTGCCTTGGCCACGTCTTGCTCGTCGACCAATATCTGTTTATCCCCTGTGCCCTCCAACCCCTCTACCTCTTCGCCAGGGGACTTGGCATCTGTAATCATGGCATCAAGTAGGTCGGAGCGAACCACGGTGGGTGCGTATTTCTCGTCTACGGGACAGTCTACATGCACTAAGCTGGCATTGTGCTCTATTGCGGCATGCTTTCCAATGTGATACAGTGAGATGGGCCGAATACGACGGAGGAGGAAGAAAGCCCCAACGGAGAGGAACACCGCGAGCGGGCGGGAGAGGCCGTAGCACTCTTGCAGCCCACGAATAAGGTCGGTTATACCAATATTGTGCCCATCACGTGCACTGGTGAGAGATGTGCGTCAGAATTGTAGAAAATAAGATGAACGAGAAGGAGTGGGATGGCAAGACAGTGGTTCAGGTGGTCGGGGTGGGTTTTTGAAGGGGATGGATATGGAATAGATATGATATTAGGGGAGGGAACTCACATGTAACCATGATTTGCCATTGCGTTCAATGCGGGACATGGCGACCGACTGTCCCCTGGTTGTTTAGGACACCAACCATGCTTCTGAGTCACCGGACAGCGACCCCCCGCATGCGAATGTGGGGTAATGGAAGACGTTGTTGTCGAGGACGAAGAAAGAGAGGTTATTGATGATCGGGATATTGGTGCCTGGCTGAACGAAGCGGCAGTAGTAGAAGACGCAGTAGTAGCGGCAATAGAGGCCGAGATAGAAGCGGAAGCGGAGCGGATACGAGACATGATTTTGTTTCGTCAGTAGATAGGTAGAAGTAGATGGAGAAAGGATGAGTTTGTTGGGGGGAGAAATAGGAAAAGTGTAGCGAAAAGAATTGAGTCGAAGCAACTTGAGGCGGCATTATTTATATGATCATCCTCGTGCTTGTCTATTCTCCGGTGCAAACGAGTAAGCAAGGATATCGGCGCCAAAGAAAGGGAGATGTGATTGATCCCCCTGATGCAGTATGTACGATGTGTCTTGTCCGATAGTCCGCTATTACGGAATTCATATTCTAAGCATGCAAGCTTTTCTGGCCGCACTAGCCCAAGAATAGGTGATACTAGTAACAAAGTGACACGAAATCGGGAATTCCGAGGTCCAAATGGATTCATGTCAATTTGAGTTGTTGGAGGCAATGACGAAATTCTAGCACTGAGAATTCAACAGAGTCAGTGCCATGTTCGTGTTAGATGCCAAAACAAAAAAGAGAGTGTTCCAGAGATAAACCGTGACAGAGACGAAACGCGAGTCGTAGCAACGCATGCTCCTCCGACTCCTTGTCCCTCGCCTCTTTGCTCCGGTACACGGCAGTGCCAAGTCTCCGACAACACCTGCACGTGGCTCCTCGCACTGTTCCACAACCACCTTTCCCACCCCCTTCACATCCTTCCCACTCCTCGTCCTCATATGTCTTGTGTTTTCCGTATTCTGTCTTCTCTGATGGTTGAATATCTCCGCATGCCATTCAAATTCCAAATTACTCCACAGCTTTTTTTGCACGAGTTCAGTTCCAGTTCCTGATGTACAGCCTTGTATTGTGTTGCACCTGCAGCTTCAGCAGCACCTCATCATTGAATACCCAATCAACACGAGCACGTCAACGCACGGAGGCACGTAATTCACATGGAGCAAATACATCTTTCACGATAGCATATTCATTGACATCTTTACACCTAAGAATTTATCTTACATTACAATCTCTCTACATCAAAGCTCCTGTATCATCATCATTCAACGTAAGTACTTACTAACCCATACAGTATAACTTGATTCTATTATATAAGCAAGCTCCGACGTTTTGTTCTCCCCCTCCGATGATCTCCTTCAGACCAGCTTACGACGACAGTGGCGCACATTCATATACATGCACCGAAAACGAAACGACCACTAGCAGCGCAACTTCAACAGGACTAAGCTACGTTAAGCAAGCATATAACTATATTCCATCACTTATCTACGTTATCATCATTCACTAGTGAATTCGATAACACCGGCCTCTGATAACCTCAATACTTGTCGTGATCCTGATCAGCGCTCACTATTACTATTTCAGGTTACGACATCAGCGATGCATATCCATTTTCACAGCCCCTCACAGATTAGAAGGGGGGAAAAGGGTCGGGACGAGGGTAAGACTAGGTGGAAAGTGTAGGTGTAGCAGCGGATCGAAAAGAGTTGATACATTCAAGTTAATTATAGGTTTGAAATGCTATGCACTAGGCACAAATCATCGACACCCACCACTGCCCCCTCCCCTCTCTCTCTCACTTGGGTTAGCCTAGGCTTTCATCACCCGCTTCAAACTTCAAGCACAACCCATCAACTCATCATTTAAAAAGTACCATCAACATGTCATGATACCCAAACGCCAGTCCTACCAATCTCATCACATAATTTAGTACAGGTATACCCGCATCTTTCCATAGAACTTCCAATATACACACAGCTATACCTCAAACCAAAAGTGTCCATAGTCCAAAAATACTCGAGCACCGATATTACCCACATGCTCGTCATCATCATCACTATCAGCCATAGCTAATTCCCAGCATTCACTGGATTGCCCCATTCCTCCACCGTGTCGCTCATCTCAAACACGACTTCCCCTCCGCCAATCAACTGCTCATGTGAGATAACCGGAGTATCGATGGGCTGTCCGTTGATCATCAAGCTCTTCACGTATTGCTTGGTAGCAGCGCCCTTTGCAATGATCGTGAGAGTCCTGTTCCCTTTCACTGCCTCCAAGGACGAGGAAGGTGAAGGAGGCAAGGTGATAGTAATCTTGTCGAAGAATGGCCTAACGAGTGATCGTGTCAGCTCAAATGGGATACGGAACCAAAACCAGAAAAGAAAAGTAGTTTGAAGGAAAGTAAGAAGTGAAAGGAGGTGGCAGTTGCCACTTCCGGACTCACGATCCAACTACGTATTCACCGGAAGCCGGGTTCACCGGGTAGAACCCCATCGCGGTGAACAAGAACCAAGCACTCGTTTGGCCACAATCTTCATTCTAAGGAAATAAAACACCGTCCCGCCCAGAAACGACGCCGTGGTGTGGATTGGTATGATGGGTAGAGCATAGCAATTGTGGTCCAATTACGCCAGGTACGAGAGATAAGAACCCCATGAGTGACAACGGCACCGATGGACCGGTCAGTTGGGGGTATCGCCAAGACGATGGCGGGTTTGATTGCGTATACAAATTGTTCAGATTATCCAGGGGTTGAGTGGATACCCAGATGGAGAAAGGATGATGGCGAGTATAAAAAAGGTAACGCCGGTACAGCAATTGCGATGAGCGGAATGGAATGGAGTGCCAGTCAGATCGAGTCAGAGAGAGAGTAAGTAAGAATTGAGTCAGAGATAGACATTATGCAGCAAAGAAAAAAGAGACAAGGTGAGAAGCGAAATGAGCGAAATGAAAAAAAAAAAAAAAAAAAAAGAGTACATGCGTACCCCTGAGAGGCCGTTCGGTGTATTATTGTAGTTGACATTAGCAATCTCTCTCACTTTCTCTTGCGTTTTGAATGCTGCACCGCCCAGCGCGTATAGGTAGGGTATGTGGTGAGACGGCTGACCAAGAAACCAATCACAGATTTAGCAAAAAAGAAAGAACAGCACCAAAACATCCCCGAGGAATCGCACCTCGTTCCTATGGTCATTATGCCCACCATCGAAATGAGCATCCAAGCTCTTGACAAAGCTTGCATTTCCCCCACGCTTCTCCACAAGCTGTGGGACCGCGTGCACGACGTCGAACGTGTACGTCCATTTGTCACCTAATGCAAAGCGAAATCAGCATGACCTCAGGTTTGTGCACTACTATAATTAGACACGCCTTCTGTCCACCCAGCGGACTCGCCAGCAAATGCCCCATCCGCATTGCGAGCCTCCATGAATCCCGTAGCTTCATTCCAGAGAGTGAATGGTGCCGTCATAGCACGGTCAAGCAAGGGCTGAACAACGTCTTCTGGTTTGCCAATTGCACGGCCTAGCATGGCCGCTGAAAAGTCGTCGTCTGTCCATACACGACCAAAGGCGATTCCCAATTGATTATTCAAAAAATAGAGCAACAAAAGAGAAAAAAGTGAGATCAGAAAGCAGGACTGCAGGGGGCAACGCTTACATGCATAATCCAGCGTCCTAGACCCGCTCTCTGAATGCACGTCCGCAGCTACCCACCCTTTGTCGGCATAAACCGTCGATAGCCCAGCGCGCGCCTCAAAGTCGACGTTCTAGAAGCTCAAGGTTAGTGCATCCGTCAGGAGTTGCGTCACAAAGTGAGGTATTGTAACTCGGGTATTGGTGGAGGGAAGGGATCGGGGTAAGGGAACGAGGACATCTGATCAGGGGGGAAAGGGACGGGCACGCACCTCTTGGCGATCCGAATACCTGAATACACGTGTGGCCATAGGCGCGGAACGTGTTCGGTATCCCGAGTCGGGTGGGGAACGAGAACCACCGACACGTAACCGCCACATAGATCACAAGAATCGCCAGGAATTACGACAAGGAGAAGCCATGGAAGGTTAAATTTTCACCAGAAGAAAGTTAGTCAAGAGAGAAAAAACAAAAAACAATTAGAAGGACTGACAGGACGGAATCGTCCTTGACAGGAGGGACGGTTGCGTCTTTCAATACAGCCTGCCAGGCGACTTCAGGGTCGAACCCAGACACGCCCTTGACTGCTGCTTCGGCGATGAGCGAATCTGCATGTGTCCCCACCTAGCGAAGTTCAAGGAGGCGAATAATTCAATTCATGATCCGTGGAGTGGGCGGGGCATGACCAACCATGATGTTCGTCTCGACAATGTTCTTCCACATCGGCAATCTCCCAGCCTAGAGCAATGTCAGTGTTGGAGTACCCAAGGAACAGAAAGGAATGATAATTTTCACAAAAAATGATATAATACCTCTTTGAAATCTGCCAACATACTGTTAACCATTCCTGGTATACGTTCGGGTGCCATTAAAATTTCCCAAGCCCATGCGGCGCGGTATGTGTCCTGTACAGTAAAATGTTAACAGAATATCAATTTGTAAAAAACAAGAACTTCACCCAGATTGAATATCCAGTGTACGACTCTGCTGCTTCATGCACCTGTCCGTCATTCCCGCTGAAGTACATCCCATTTTCGTGCTGTTCGCTTGGATACTAAAGTTTCCTTCAGCATTTCTGGATTATTCCTAGTCGAGAGCCTACAGCATACCTGAAGTGCATGGAATGCAGCGGTATAAAAGGTCTCCTTCATCTCCTCCGACGCGCCCTCAATCACGATCCTATCCAACTTCTCGGCCCACGCCGTACGTACAATCCGCGCTGTATCCTCCAGCGATTGTGACGGCGGAGCTTCACTAGCAATATGTCCTCGGGCCATGTCAGTAGAAATGAAGGACGTGCCAACACGCAGATCCACAACAATTGAAGGCGGTGCCCTCTTTGGCGAAGATGCAGGTTGAAGCAACACATATGACGACAGTATCTGACCAGACATGTCCACTGCATCCGCTACAACCGTCTCATTTTGTACAATTCCATGTGACATGATCTGTGCCCCGCTGAGGTGCGCACAGAAGAACCCTTTAAATTTGGCTGCATTGGCCGCGATGGAAAGCGGGGTGATGATGTGGTCCTGTCGCTCGTCGTTCCATCCGCAGATTTCGAACGGTGTTGAATGGCTGGTGGCGTTAGAGAGCGTTACTTGTCCCATTGGAAACGTGATGTTATTTGGATTAGAAGAGGTTATAGAAGGACGAACAGCTTCGATAACCAGCGAAGGCATGAAAGAGGGCGAAGAAGGGTGGAAAGTGAACCTCAAATGACCCACGCGAGAAGCTGAAATGCATCAAATGAACAAGCAATCGTTTAACAAAAGTCCAAGTTGCAGAAAACCAAAATAAACATAACTCACTAGCGCTCTGCTCAACCACAACCATTCCCCCACCATCCACATCATCCTCCAACTCAATACGATAATAACTAGGTGTGATCACCTCACTCCCAGCTACCTTTTTCAGTCCTCTCTGGTCAAAATCTGTCTTGACCTTGCTCGCATCCCCATTCGCAACAAACCCGGGCACAACACCCACTGGCCCACTCTCACCCATCCATATCGCGGGCTGTCGTGTGCCTTGGAACCCAGAAATCCTATCAGCAGTCCAATTGTATGGCGTGCGAGAGACGTAGTTGCGCCTCGTCTGAGCGATCCAGCGGGTCATCCCGAAGGGGGGGGCCGTCGACGGGATCATCCCGCCGGTCACGCTCGGAGCGATGCCTCCGTTCCCGATGAGCCTAAAAGGTGCACAAAGTAAAAAAGTTTTAATCAATCAAAGCAAGAAGGTCATCTCGTTATTGTTTACTGTAGTGCAAGAAGAACAAGGATGAATGAAGAGCTACGTACGGATTAACATAATCCACCGCAGGACTTTGGGGCACCTTAAACTGAGGCGGTACCTTCCCTACTGATGCCCAAGCAACAAGTACACCCGCCAACACAACAACGAAAAGTTTCAACATATCTTCTCAACTTCCTATATCTTACCAGATTGCACTTGCGTTGATGACAGAAAAGAAACAAAGACGGTTGGGTTTCTTCTTGGGTAATGACAACCACAACAACAGCAGGGGGACAGCCAAACTCAAGCACAGGGACAGGGGGGTGGGCCTCGTATCACCCGCTTCACAGTACGAAAGCCTAAGGTATTATCTCATTCCCGCATGCCCAGCCATGGGAATATGATACCTGCGTCCACAAGGCGCATGAGCTAAAAGCTCACTCTCGTTGCCCTGAATAACTATGCCTTCGCAAGAACGTGCGTGGCATCCCGACCGTAGAAGGAGCAACACCAAACAGCGCAGGTCACTTGTTCACTTGCTACAAACCACCCCAACGTTTGTTCCGATCACCTGACGGACTGACTATCTTTGCGAGTGGATGGAGCTTTTGTCTATAATAGAAGGGATGGTGACGTTAAGAATGAAAGAATGAGCATCTTCATTAATGAACTCAAGAAGTCCTGGTCTTTGCTTCTACAATTCTACATGCTCAACCTGTGACTGTTCCTATCATCACCACGCACCCATCAAAAAAAAAAAAAATTAATGCTCAACAATGAGCAAGACAAAATAACGAACCTGAAGCAACAACAACCCATTCCCCCAAGCTTCAATATTATCACTCATCTCAAACACGATCTCACCCCCGTCCGCAATCTGGTCATGACGGATAACCGGCCAAGTCACCGCCTCCCCATTTACGGTGAGACTCTTGATATACAGTTTCGTAGGCGCGCCTCGTGCAGTGATGGTGAGAACTCTCCGGTCCGCCTCACCTTCTCCCGTCGTACCAGCGTTCCCAGCACTAGTCTCAGCGGGGCGGGGTGGGAGATTAATGACAAGGCGGTCAAAGAAAGGCCTGTACAAATCCGGCAAAAAGGATTGTTATAGTAGTCCCCAATGCCCACCAAGGAAATCACAAGGGTCACCAAACCAATCAAATGAGGTTAAGCAAAAGAGATAACGTACGATCCCACGACGTATTCTCCTG
The DNA here is from genome assembly GCA_002554575.1 of Amanita thiersii Skay4041. Classification (NCBI taxonomy): domain Eukaryota; kingdom Fungi; phylum Basidiomycota; class Agaricomycetes; order Agaricales; family Amanitaceae; genus Amanita; species Amanita thiersii. The sequence continues at coordinate 37,036 of KZ302133.1, read as the reverse complement.
AAGCGGGACTGACAGGGTAGAATCCCATAGCACTAAAAATATACCACGCGCTCATCTGCCCACAGTCCTCATTCTGTATGTGGTTATAGGGGTGTGGGAATGAGCGCCGACCGATGACGGCATTATTTATCAGTTTAACCTCCCTCATTCGGATAAAGAAGAGAAGGAGCGCACCCCCGATAAACCAACAGGAGTATTATTATAATCGTTGCGCGCTATCTCCCTGACCCTTTCTTGAGTCTTGTACGCCGCTCCAGCGAGGGAATAGAGGTATGGAATATGATGTGATGGCTGTCTCGGGTGGAGAAGTTGTCAAGGAGCATAATCGGCCAAACCCAGTAGAACCCATGTCCATTGCATGCCACGCCACATATAACAAATCAGAGAAACGTCAATAAATCAACGAGCAGGCGGTCCGATTCAATTCAATACAAAATGATCCAACATCAGAACAATACCGTACAGAAATTCTAAAATAACGGCGCACCTCATTGGTATGGTCATTATGCCCAGCGTCAAAGTGTTCATCCAGACTCTTGACGAAGCTTGCGTTCCCACCACGTCTCTCAATCAATCCGGGTATATCATGTACAACGTCAAACGAGTATGCCCACTTGTCACCTATAAATGCGCAACATCCAATATCCCACAGGTAACAAAAGAAGAAACGAGAAGGCGGATCAAACAAACAGATGACAGGCGCAAAAGCAAAACGAACAATTTTATGTCAATCAAACAAATCAGGATCTACCCCAAAATTTGTTTCTAACAGGGAGTACTCACCTTCGGTCCATCCAGCATCATCACCAGCCCAAGATCCGTCAGCGTTCCTTGCTTCCATAAAGCCAGTCTCTTCATTCCACAAGGTAAACGCAGTCCGCATCGCGCGCGCCATCAAGGGGTTGACAATCTCCTCTTCCGACTTGCCCAGTGTTTTGGCAAGCTGCGCGGCGGCGTAATCATCATCTAAGACAGCCCACATCATAAGTAATATTGATCAAACAGACAGGTCCGTTACAACTCACATGCATAATCCAAAGTCCTTGACGCACTCTCCGAATGGACGTCATCCGCTACCCAACCTTGACCGTCAACACCATACACCGAGGTCAAACCAGCTCGTACTTCGTAATCCACATTCTATTTCCATCACTTGAGTCATCTCGCTCGCTCGCTCACACAAGCTGTACATACCTCCTCTCTGTCATAATAACTGAAACAGATGGACGAACCGATAGAAAGCGAGACAGACGGTTAACACACAGCACAAACTAAAAATGGCAAGGCGGGAACAGCACTAACTTTGTCGTCCAATCATTCTCCGGAGCGACAGTGGCGTCCTTCCATACGGCCTCCCACGCCAACTCGCGGTCAAATCCATTGAGGCCTTTCACAACGGCCTCGGCAATGAGCGAATCTGCATGTGTACCAACCTGACATTCCCAAAAACGAAATAGCGATTAAAAAATAAAATAAATCAAAAAGATTTAAAAACTAAAAACGGGCGCACGTCAAAAAGTCAAATAATCAATTAGAATTTCCGGAATCACCTTTTGTGTGAGTTGTTATTGTTGTGTTGTGTCAAAAATAGAAGCAAGAAAGTGAGGTGTGAAGAACCACGGAGCGTACCATGATATTCGTCTCTACAACATTCTTCCACATCGGCAGCCAGCCACCCTATCATACCACAATCCGGGTAAAACAACAAAAACAACAACAACGGCCGCACATAAGTTTAATATACATTAAACGTCCCAAAATAGAAGAGGAAAGGAAAAGACGATACCTCTTTGAAATCCGCTAACATGCTAGTAATCATACCGGGGATTCTCTCTGGCGAAAACAAAATTTGCCAGGCCCATGCTGCGCGATATGTGTCCTGTAGTAACACACACAAAACGTGATGTGGTGGCGGGGAGAGAAAAGGGGTAACATTAGCTGACACATCCCAGTCGGAAATGAACCCGAACCCGACAACAACAATAAGGAAAAAACGGAGACTGTAAGGCGATGAACTCTTTCAACCTACCCAGATAGAATAGCCTGTATAAGATTCCTCTGCTTCGTGAACGTGACCATCATAGCCACTCCAGTACTTTCCATTTTCAATCTGTTCATTTGGATACTAGAATTCCCCGAACGAATAGCAAAGGGTGAAAAAAAAAAAAAAAAAGATGTCAATCACCACCTTAACAGAGAACTAAATACTCTTAATCACAAACACAACACACACCTGTAGGGCATGGAACAAGGATGTGTAAAACACTTCCTTCTGTTCCTGAGTAGCACCTTCTATCTGGATTCTATCCAGCTTCTCAACCCAAGCCTCCCGCACGGTGCGTGCCGTCTGCTCCAAAGTACCGGAGAGGGGCGCCTCGTTGGAGATATGACCCCGAGCAGCCTCGTCTGAGATGAACGAAGTGCCCACCCGGATCTCCAGCACAACCTCCGAATCCGCCTTTTCTGTCCCGTTTCCCTGACCCGAAAACAGGGCATACGCAGACAACAACGCTCCACTATTCGCATTTGTCCCCAGGAGGTTAGTCCCATTCTTCAAAATCCCAAAGGAGTGCAAAATCGCAGATGATGAAGATGGAGTAGAGGAGGAAGAGGACGTAAATTGTGCAGAAAAGTAGCCTTTGAACTTGGCTGCGTGCTCGGCGATAGAAGTTGGTGTGATAATCGAGTCTTGCCGCTCGTCGTTGAATCCCGAGATCTCGAGGAGCGCAGTGTGGGGTCCAGTGACAGGGTCGCCATGGTGAGGTGAGATGAAAACCTGTCCGTGCGGGAATGTGACGTTCGTCTCGTCCGATGTGATCACAGACGGTCTTGACACTTCGACCAAAACGGAAGGGACGAAGGAGGGCGAAGAGGGCCGGAAGGTGAATCGTAGGTGACCAACTCGCGAAGCTGTAAAGATGAACCAATAACTAGTCAACAAAAAAAAAAAAAAAAAAAAAGAGCTGTATCTCTCCAGACTGAACTGTGAGGAAGCATGAATGAACATACTCGCGCTCTGCTCAACCACCACCCTTCCCCGTCCCTTGCGATCATCCTCCAACTCAACACGATAATAGCTCGGCGTAATCACCTCAGTACCAGGCACCTTCTTCATCCCCCTCTCTTCAAAATCCACACTTGGCACGCCCCTCGCACCTCCATCCTCATCTACACCAACCTCTACAAACCCAGGGACGACGCCAACTGGCGCGCTCTCGCCCATCCAAATCGCCGGCTGTCGCGTCCCCTGGAACCCATGTATCCGCTCAGAAGTCCAATTATACGGCGTACGCGAGACAAAGTTGCGGTGCGTCTGCGCGACCCAGCGGGTCATCCCAAATGGAGGCGCGGTGGAGGGGATCATCCCACCCGATCCATTTGGCGTGTCGCCCCCATTTCCAATGAGTCTACAAGTCACAGTATAGTTAGTAAGAGTTAACATACAACAATAGAAAAAAGAAGAAAATTCGTACGCGTTAACAGCATCAAACGCCTCACTGCGGGGCACCGCAAACTCTGGCGGTACTACAACTCCCAAAGCCAACGCTGACCCAACAAAACACGCCACAACACCAAGGCCGACAACCAAACCGCCAGTCCCAAAGATCCAAGTACTACTAGTCCGCCGCGCGCCGGCCGTCTGAGGCACAGACATGATGTTGTTAATGATGATGAGAATGAACTTTGGACTCGGATAATCTACCGTGACGGCGGCCAGGGTTATTACTACTCTAAGCTTCTTCTACTTCCCACGCGATCGAGAAAGTTTCCCGCCCCCGGGCCTATGCATGCACAATGTACAAGTCCCTTCACTTCAATCTCAAATTACACCAGCACCTTACTTTCCAGAACACACTACTGGCACTTGGGACTCACAACTTGATCCCATCCACCGGTTCTTCGGCCCATTCAACACTAGCACTACGTCACCACCACGTTTCTTCAAGTGTTCTTCTCCGCCCCCCCCCCCCCCCCCACTACCCCCCTTCCCCGGTTTACCTCAGGCTTCTGTCATTCATTCCTTTCAATATACCACATTCTGCCAAGTCTTACTCATATCATCATCCCCATTCATTTTTTTTCTACCCGGGGGCACTTGATAAAAGACCTGCGTAAACACACATGTTGCATAACGTACACTATAGTAACGTAACATCATCATCCACGCAATCAACGTCATACCCACCCATTTTTCGCAAAATAAAAGAAATTACCATGCCAATACGGCAATACCTATATCATTACCCTTTACGTTCATTTCCAAAAAGAATGCCCGAAGAAAAAAAAAAAAAAAGAAAGAGAAAAGAGAAATCATTCATCTAATTATACACACAAAGAAGCCAAAAAAAAAAAAAAACACAACCCAAAGATCATACTACTCATATACATGTCATACACACAAATGTAGGTCATCATACGTACGTATATGGAACATATCAATCAAACATCATTGGAAAGCAAGTGAGAAAAGCCAGGAGAGCAACGCCAACACAATGCCAAAAAAGAAAAGAAAGTAAAACCAGATAGAAGAGAGGAAACAACAGTGATGGAGAGGAAACAATCCATAGCACAGCAGTGGGCAGCAACAGCATGACTCAATGAAAAATGAAAATGAAAAAAAAAAAAAAAAATGAAAAACTCCCCTTCTAATCACTTGCCACCGACAGCCTTCAATATCTCCTCATCCGCATCTCCCGTATCCTCATCATCATCAGCCGACGACCGGGAACCAATTCTCAACCCACCACCACCAACACCACCATGAGCATGATGAATACCCTTCCCTCCACCACCAGCCGAAGCAGCAGCAGCAGCAGCAGCAGCCTCAACCGCATTCTCAATCTCAGTCTCCACCTCTGCTTCCGCCTCTGCATCTGCATCTGCATCCGCATCAACATCATCCACCTCCATAATATTCCCAGGTGATATCGATCCCCGTCCATGTCCTCCTCCATGTTGCACATGCCCATTCCCATTCCCATACCCTTCCTTACCGCCCAAAGGAGACCTCTTCGTCGTCGTCGTCGACTGCACCTGCTGCTGCACCCCACCACTCCCCCCCCCTCCTCCTCCCGACCCGGGTCTCCCATTCGCATTCCTAGAACTCGGCCGACTATGCCCCCTGGACATTGACCCTCCCCTCCCAACATTCGATATCGGCAACTCATCATTAATCGACGCAATCGCAGGTGGCGGGCTAGGCGGCATCCTCCCACCTGCACCACCCTTATGCGAATGCCCACCAGCAGCACCATGCAAATACCCTCCCTTCACACCCCCACCCCCAGTTTGCCGACTCTCAGCAGACGATGACGAAACAGCGGCAACCAATGCAGACCTCGCATCCGAATCTTCTCTATCCCTATCCCTTTCCCTTTCCCTATCGCCTCTGTCACCTCTCTCCCTCTCTCGCTCACCATGCTCCCGATGCGAAACATACCCATGATGCTGCTGTCCTCCAACCGACGACGACCCTGTATGATTCGGCGTAACCTGCGGACTCACAATCGTATCCTGCCTCATAATATTCCTCTCCGCCGCATGCGCAGACACAGGCTGCGTTTGCTGAAGCTGCACCACAGCATTATTCCCTCCTCCACCTCCCCTTTGCGGTGGCGGATGGGGAGGTCCCTGTCCTTGGCTTTGTGACTGTGACTGTGAGGAGGCGGCGGCGGCGGTGGTGGTGGCGGCAGTGGAAGATGCCGCTTGTGCTTGTGCTTGTGCTTGTGCTTGTTGTTGTTGCTGTAGCGCCGTGAGCGAATTGCTTGCAGCAAGCTGCTGCGTTTCCAACGTTCCACGCCTCTCAACCCGCTTCATCTTCTTCCGACATCTAATAACCCACGCGCATACACAACAATCCCAAAAAGGAAAAAAAGAATCCCAACCAGAAAATAAAAATAATAATAATAATAATAATAATAATAGTAATTGAAAATCAAAACCAAAATCAGAAAATCAACGAGCCAATCAACACGCGAACAAACCAAAAAAAAAAAAAAAAAAAAAAAAGTAAAAAACAGATGATCAGATATCCACACAAAATCCCCAGTTGTGGGACGCACCGATCACAGACTGTGCCTGGTCCCATCGGGCCAGGGCCCCACTTCTCAACACACTTGCCTTCCTTGTATCGCCCAGGCATACCGCACTGTCTACATATACGTTGTCCCTGGTTGTTCGTCGGTGGAAACACATGAGCGGGTGGCGCAGGTGGCGGCGCCTCACCAGTTGCTATTCATCGGGAAAAAAAAAAAAAGAAAAATACGCCATCAGTCAATCACCAACGCCCATCCACTCAAAAAAAAAAAAAAAATACCACCCACCATTACTATTCGCATTAGCAGCCAGATTCCCCGCACTCCCGCCACTAGCAGAGAACTTATTTTTCTTTGTAGGCGCACCAGTAACAACCGGTGCAAACACATGTGTCTGGATAGTCTGCACGTGGCACGGGGTTGGCAGGGAATTGACATGATTCTCGGTAACTAGTGGGACCGATGGTGACGAATGTGTCCCACGTGGTCGGTAATTCTGAAAGCCCTGCTGGGAATGAGGTGGGGAATCAGGATGGCTTCGCTGCGGGTGTATAATTTGTTGCGAGGGAGCAGCAGCAGTCGGTCCATCATTCGAGATTGTAGCACTAGTAGTAGCATACCGGTGCCCGTATTCTCTATGCGCTCGATGCCGACGATGAGGGTGGGATGTCCGCTGAGAAGAAGCGCTAGGCTGGGACGGAGACCCAGGGACGAGAGTCCCGTTAGCCGCCTCGCCTGTAGCTTGTAGCAGCATCTCATCAACAGAAAGCGAACTCTCAGTAGAGCGGCTGGAAGACCGAGACCGAGACCGACTGCGTCCTCGGTGATTGGTATACTCGCCACCTTCACCAGTGGGAGGGACAATCATCCGCGCTTGCGGCATGCGCCTGTCCTGGTATATACGGTCCCGGCTCTCGATCACTTGTGTGGGCAGGGGCTGATGACGCTGATGTAAGTAAGCGAGAGACTATGAGAAAAGAGAGCCGAGATCAGACATATCAACGGCTAGTAGGAATGGGAGTTGGCTTCTCACCGACTCGGAGTAGCTAGTGCGTTCGTCTCGACCTCGGCGATCGTCACCATAACCTTTGAGCTTTTTGTTTGGAGGTTGCCCAGGGACGTTCTCTGCGTATCCATGTCTATCCACACTCTCATCCCTAGGACGACGACCGTTACCATTGGGATTGGGTGGAGGGTGGGGCGGTAGCGATAAAGGAGGAAATGATGTTGGAGGGGCGGATCGATTGGCATTCAGAGATGAGTGGCCAGAGGAGGCTGAATGGAGGGTGGCTCTAGAGTGACCATACGGGGGTGGCATGGAGCCCAAAGCGGGATAAGACACGGGTAGGGGTACGCCGCCGGGGAGGGGGATGCTAGCAAGGATGAGCTGACCGCCACCTTCAGAAACGATTTTCGAGAAGCCAGCACGAGCGTCGGCGGCACGCAGTTCGACCGTATGGAGGTAACGATCGAGCTGGTGCCAGGTTTCGATTAAGGAGCGCCTGCGAGAGTCGGCGTCATCGCGAGCTGCCTCTGCTTCTAGGGCACGGACTTCGAATTCTTGGATGACTCGCGCGGTGTCTGCTTGAGTAGCTTTTGGGTCTGATACACTGGAGAGGGCGCGATACTTGCGCTCAGCGTCGTCAGCGCGTTTTCTGACTGCGGCTAGCTCGCGACGGAGAGATTCGACCTCTTTGAACGCATCAGTAAGCAGAGATGCAAGCTGAGAATTAGAGGATTGGGAGAGAGATGTGGGGGATGGAAGTGGGTGAAGTGGCGGAGACTTTGTATCGTGAGGTTGCTGAACAGATATTTGATCAGAGAGAGGGCTGTCTGTCATGATATGCAGCGATGAAGGGACGCTGCGGGATGTTGAAGACGATGTGGAGACGAGAGAAGAGACTGGGGACGGAAGCGGGGCGGGGAAAACGAAAAAGACATTTCGGATACAAGACGGGGGGGTTCATAAAGTCCTTTTTTCTTTTTTTTGCAATTTTGCATCTCCAGCGCCGGGTTCCGGTGAGAGTAGCCGTGCCGACCGATGCCGTGTACTTTATGGGGAAGGCAAAGGGTCGAAAGAGGCAGATGGTTCACAGGAGGACGGAGTCGGTCCCAGGGGACGGGGGGAGGATCACGAGGTGGGGGACCCCGGGGAGGGCAGGGGCAGTGGAGTGGGCTCAACGCCTCATGTTGGCGGCTGTTCGCGCGAAAAAAAAAAAAAAAAAGTTGCCCACGCGCGTCTGCCCGGCGGGTTTTTGCTTCTAGAAAGTGTTTAGTCAGAAATCGTGGTTCGTTGCATCCGGATCTCCGCCTCGTGTTTGCCTCCCCTTCCTCTTGCCGTCCTCGGCGGCGCACTTTCCTCTCACCCCGGGTTTTCCTATTCAGGTGCGACTCGCCTGCCCTCCCAACATGCCGGCATCCAGTAATAGCCCCCGCTCATGCGCTCTTCTTTGATTTCATAGATCTCCCTTAAAAAACAACAAAAACAAAAACATATTTCCTTTTCTTCTTCGACTCTCCTCTGGTCTACTTATATCCTCGGTTTTTGATGGCGCTCTCCGAATCAATCTTACCTATCTCCGTTTTCGTTCGCACAGCCATTCATACATTCATAAACGCTCACCCATGTCCTGTCATCGCGCACCACTCCCAGGTCATGTGCCCCCCTTTTCAAGTTCTCCCCGTACCCTCTTACCCTCCTCTACCGCCAGATCCCTTTCTAATCCTGGCTAACTCATCCTCTTTTTCCCCCTCCTCTCCTCTTCGCAACTCTCCGGGTAAATCATTTCTATATTTATTTTGTTTTCTCTTTCTCTCTCTCTCTCTCTCTCTCAATATCACCTGCACCGACCCACTGAGCATGTTTCTATCGGTCGTTTCGAGAATAGAGCGCCTCGTTCCTTTCGTCACCCACCTCCTCCAATTCCCACTCCCTGCACCGCACACTCCCACCCTCCCGCCACGCCTATCCACGTCAAATCACAATTTCCCGTCGGAAAATCCTCCTCATCCCATCCCGGCCTGATGGTGCCCACTTTCCCACTTCAGTAACCTCTCCTTCACCCATCCACAGAAACCTGGGGTAGCCAACCCCTCACCCCCGCCATCCCTTTTCCCACGGTCCAATCATCCATCCAACCCTCTTCCCTCCTCCCAGATCACGCGCCTCACTTTTTTTTTTTCCCTACTAGTACAACGGGTAACAACCCTGCTGTATAATCGTAAGGGAGACGGGAATACTATGACAACATCGCACATACAACACCTCCGCACCATTCGCTCCTTTTTTATTCTCTGTGGCGCAATGTCGTGTTTTGCCGTCGGACACCCACGCCGGCAAGGAGAATCGCATTCTTTTTAACAAACAAAAGTGGCTTAACCCTAATCCTCTCCTTTTCCAGTCCCGCTTTCCTTTCTGCACAGTGCCTCGTTGCACCAGAGGGAAATCTTGGCTCAATTCATGCGACTCGAGATCTAACATAGCTATCAGGTTTGTTTGACATGGGGGCGCCAGCACCATGCTGCGCACTACCCCATGTGACCCCCTTCCTATGCGAAAAAAAAAAAAGAAGAGCATTGAGGAACAGCGCACCCACAACACGCGATCATGCTACTTTTATCTGTCTCACCCAATCTTGCTTAGCACCAACAGTTTAATACTTTTATATCATTCTTGTCAACTGTAGGCTCCTCATCCATGCAAATACACCCCAAGTGCAGGCAGGCAGGCCAGCGGGGGGAGGAACGGGAAGGAGAGGATGACGAGGGGCCCGAAAAATAAAAAATAAAAAAAAGAACCCCCGTACACATGTTTTCCGCGTGTTCTATCCTATCCTGATCTATCCTGTCAATGGCGTTTTCCTTTTTCCCCAACTTCCCAAATTCATAAAGCGGGGAGGGGGGGGGAAACGAAAAGAAGACCAGGAGGGGTGAGTGGTGGCTGAACTGAACTGAAGTTCTTCTTTGCGCTAGTCCTTTCTTGGTCGGTTGTCATATTGCATGTGTGCACAAGTAAAAAAAAGGTATCCATCATCATCATCATCAGTTGCGTTGAGGTAAGGGCACCCATCCCCATTTCTCCTCCCCCCCCCCTCCCCCCCTCCCCCGCTTCTTCCTGCTCACCTAAAGCAGAGGTAAAGTTCCAAAGTTCCACATCCGAATCTGAATTTGGATTGTTAGCTGTTTATCCCCGGGTAGTGTGGTAGGTTAACGTTGATCCCGTTCAGCCTCCCCCTGGTCCTTCCCTTACTATTCATGGACAACAAATCAAAAACAGGTCACCGTTTCGGATTTGTACGGACGAAGGCGTCGTCACCTCGTTGTAACCATTTATCCCGTGGGTTCTTTTCTCCGTCCATCTATCTACCTCCCCCCTTGTTTGCGTTCATAATCGAAACAAGACATTAACGCACTATTCACATCTCGACGCAACCAACTCAACTAACTAAAAACTAAGTTGACCCCACGACACACTAACTCCTCGGTGCCAATCATCAACGCACTCTATTTTACACGCACCAATCGGCGTTTTGTGGCGTTAAAACTCAGCTTTTTCTGTGTATCTGGGTTTTGTTGGGACCGCGTGACTATCAATATGCGGAGATGCGGATACAGTCGGCGATATATATGTGACAACTTATGTGGTGCGGACGGGTTTTTTTTTCTTCTTCTTCGCCCTTGTGAAATTACCTATGGGGCCTCGGCCTTGTTCCTCGTTTCTCTTCTTCTTCTCCGTGTTTTTGTTGCTGGTTCTGGAATCGGGGATTTGCAGAAACAGGAAGTAAGAAAGACAAGGGGGGGGATGGAAACCCCCCTGATTCTCGTTAACGATAACTTGTCTGTAATGTAGCTTAGAGCCTTTGTTTATTTAAAAAAACAATAAAGTTCATTTTAGCGAGTAGGATTCTAAAGAAATCAGACGGGGAATTGGGAGGGGGGGGGAGGGAAATGGAAACAGCTGATACAGGCTGAGTTGAATTCAATTGATACTTGGGACGGCGACAGTTTACTTCCGTTGGTGACGAAACGTATTGATTGTTGGAATTGGTGTATGATGCATTGTTTGATGCTTGACTTGGAAGGTGGAGCAAAAAAGACGGAGAGTAACTTTTTCTTTTTTAAAAAAAAAAAAAAAAAACGAGAACGGGTAACGGTGGCGAATTCGACTCCATCAGGAAAGAGTGGAAAATGATATGTTGTTACTGCTGTGTTCTCAAGGCGCCCATTTTCTTGTTCGGTAGGTTATGTGCGGTGCCTGTACCTGGGGGAGGGGCGGTAGTGATCATTGTATTCGAACTAGTGCTCTTTTTGTTTTTTTTTTTTTGTTTTTTTTTGGGTTTGATGGTCCAGGTGGGTACTTGATATCGGCAGAGCTGCAGCGCTGGCCGGTTTGTCGTAGCGCTAGTTGGACGCGCTGAGATTTTTTTTTTGTTTGGCGTTGATGTATCAATGTTGATCGTTCATCGTTAGTTTGATAGGTCAAAGTGATGATTTTTGTTTGTGGCTTTGTACTTCTAGGCTATAGGTATTGTCAGTGCGCCACTAGTGATAGAAACAAGATTTAATGACGACCTTGGATTGAAGCACAATGGGGGGAGGGGAATGCGGAAAAAGGGGGGGGCGAGGAGCCAGGGACTTTGGCCTGGCGCATGACATGATACCGTACAGCAGTCGTAAAATTAAACCGCCCACTGCGCCTATAGCGCCTACTGATCCCCCCGGCCATTTGCGCTGAGCTTACCCGATGGATAATTTTCTTTTTTTCCTTTTCATTCAAATTAATCAAGAATATGCCGGTGTGTGGTCATTGAGAAGCACTAGTAGCTATCTTAAATGAAAAGCGGACTGTGGTTCGCCTCTAGCGCTCACTTGAGAGTCGAGAAGCAGCTAGAAAGTAGTCTCGTTCTGGCTAAATTTACATTTACTGGTATCATTGAATCCTAATATTAACTAGGAGTCTTAACCGCTCTGGTTCTGGGGTTTGGTTCTAGTATAACTCTATATTCTTTCTTGCTTGCTTTCTCTCTGATTTGTGTTTCCCCTTTCACTTCTCTTTTTTTGGGTCAGTGGATTGCGTACTAGGATTCGTATCGTGATGATTATCAGAAGTGCTCCGGGGGGGTGGGGTGGTGGTTCGATGATGTGTGATGATGATGGTGTGTTCAAGTTGTACCATAAATACCGCCGTGGCCTAAGGACAGGCTTGCACAAAAATTTAACGGCGTCCAACGGCGTCCACTTCCACTTCCATCCCGGTCTCTCTTTGTTTTTTGTTTTTCAGGAACATGAATAAAGGAGGCAAGTATCGACCGACTGAGCAAGCCGCGCAGCGTCCATGACCAACTAGGTACAGTCTCCCGTTCCATCCCTGTAGTTGTTGTTGTAATCAACAAGGGACGAAGAATAGAATTTTTCATTCGTTCATTTATTTCACTCACCTGCTCTTCAGTTACTATTGCTGTTTCGGGATTCGCGCCACCCTCCTCCCCCTCTTCCCATCCTCCACCCCAACCTATACTATCCCTTTTCGAGACTTTCACGCTTAGTACGTTTCCAATTGTACCTGCTGTGCTGCACCCTTCTCCTGCTTGTTTGAGAGTGCTGAGTGCACAGGGTTCACGTCACAGGGTCTGGTTTGGGCAGTACAGTGCCAGCGCAAAAAAAAAGCAACAAAAAAGGAAGGAAAAACAAATGAACATGTTTCCCTGAGTCGGTATGTTATTACAATATAGCGCCGTTTTCTAAAACAAATCTGGAAATAATTAAGACAAAAGAAGAGGGAAGGGGGCAGTAATGAGTAAACGGCGCAAATTAAAAAGAATGCCGTAATCATACAGGGCCAGTGAGGGCCAGTGCCACTGGCATCATCCCAACTACGCCAGTGGGAACTAGGAGTAATTTAATCTGATTGGACTCGGAGCGATTAACGCGTGGTGGGTGGACTCCAAATCAAAATCCCTCAATCACCCACTTTTTCACCTCATTCAATCCGCAACCTGTGGTCAGTCACCAGGGCCTCAGGGGCCCTCCCAGGCTGGGGCTTGCTTGCGCCGCTAAGTTGTGCTTGTGGTGGGCGGCCGCTGGATTAACCGTACATCCTCCCGGCATGGAATGTATGCACTGAGAGGTTTTTTTTTTGATGTCTTCTTTTTGCTTCGGCTGGGGAAGCGCGCTAGACGCTAGCTGCGCCTTGCAAATCGCGGGAGTTATGTCTTGATTTATTTACTTATTTACCTGATTTGGATACTGTGCGGCGTAAAGGAGGACTTCCTCTTCCCTTGTTTCTCGAATCCCTTCCTGATCACCACACGTTACGCGCGTGAAGAATGGAAATACTGTCTCAACAATGACACACAGACCCATGGACGGTCCAGTTCAGTTACTCTATAGGTGTGATATACTAGCATACACACGCGTACTCAATAAGTCCTTCCAACTCCGACAGCATTCGTCACAGGAACCAGCTTTGTCGTAATACATTACCCCCCCACCACAGACCTATCTAAGGTATAGTCACAAGTGCCAGTGAAGAACTGTCATTTCTTTTTCTTAGCGAAGACCTCATGGTTTCCGTGCGGACGGAAGCAAAACCGAAGACGACATAGAGTATACAAAAAGAGAGAAAGGAAGCATAGGTGTCGTGTGAAGTAAACTAACTGACTAACTGAATGAATGATTGAATGACAAAGGCCCTTAGTTGATTGAGGAGCCAAGCTAAGGGTAAGCTTGATCCTTCGCCTCGCCCCCCATCCATCTTCCTTTCTCCATCCCCGGCAGAAAAGGCATGAAGATAAACAAAGCGGTCAGTGGCTGCTGCCACTACACCTACCGCTGCTATTGGTACGGTTATCCACCTATCCACCTAGACAGAGGCACTAGACGCGAAGCGGACTACGACCAGACAGTAAAAATCAACTAACTCGAGCTTCTAGCAAGAAGAAGTTATTTTGTCGTCCTTATCTTCACCACCATCATCATAATCAACACCACAAATCATCACTTGTGTTCCTCTACTTCTCTTCAAAAGGTCGGCTGACCTAAGGTTTGGATATTTTCAACTGGGGGGGAGGACATCCGTGTATCCGTATTCCATTCCCGTGTGTACCACACGCACGCCTTGCCTTTCCGTGTAAGTGCAGAACTTTGCCGCGGGGCGTCTGCTTGGTGATGATGAAGAATGGGGGAACAGGGCATGGCGATAATCAGAGCACACACATTAAAAAACATCCAAGTAAGAATTGAAATCAGAAATTCCGCTTTACCGGCAATATCGCATCTTGCTTCCTCTGTTTACTTCCGTCTGTTTTTTACCACACCCTGTGTGGCCTGGCCGTATTACCTCCCTGCCGACACCCCTATTCACAGGGCACTATTCACACCCGACAGCTCGGAGGATAACGCGAGGCATGTCGGGTGGTAGGTCAGCTGCCCCTTCCACCCCCTTCCCCCTCGCTGCGCGTTGCTTGGAAGTGGCGGCTCAGGGATGCCCTAACATGAGTCAATTTCTTTTATATATAGTGTGTGTGGCTGATCTTTTGCATTTCCTAATTCGGAACCGTCTAGTCACTCTGACTCGTGGAAAGAAGGAAGAGCATGAGCAAGAGGTTCAAAGTACCTGCAGAAGAGACTTGCATAAGCTGATATACAAAATATTGGGTCAGAGATATGAGCGCATTCGAGATTTTTTTTTTTTTTCGCTTTTCAGTTTTGGACATTGTTTTACAATAAGAATTAGTGATGGTTATGTAATGGCAAAAATACAAGGCTGATGGAGGATCATATTTAAATTTATTGTTCCAGTCTGTCAATGTGGCGGGTGGAGTATGTGTGTCGAGTATGTATGGTATATGAAGGGGTGGAGAGGAAAGATGAGAAGGGTTGGAGATTGAGACCCTGTGGTTTAGTAAGGCTGACTGAGGTAGAGCGGGAGAACAGTGATTCTGGTGTCTAATGAATCTGAGTGAGAAACCTGGCTTACCGGTGATGGTGAGTAATATGTGGCACAGATACCAACAGCCACAGCCGGTTGCGGAGGATACGTGATAGGGGCCAAGAAGACAACTTACGGTTCATTCTGAGGTTCGGGGTCCTTGGGTTGGAAGGGCAACTTGAAAGTCAGACCGTAATGTCAGTGCCGCGACGGGCGAAGGTAGTGGAATAGATGGCCAGAGATACAGGTCTTCTTCTTCCTTGTAAGATCAGTGGCACACTGGAATGGCACTCCTGCCAGGTAAGAAGAAGAATTGTATCATGATCATACCATTATATTAAGTTGCTGCCATATTGCGTCTGTTCATGTCTGTTATTCTTATTGGGCAAATTGAAGTTGAGATTACCAGCTCCTAGGCTATTAGATATTGCTAGTAAGCCACAGATAACACTGACTAGCGAGTTGACCGAATAAGAGAAGGGGATGGGAATTTGTGCAATTCATATGCGTCATTAACACCACCACCATGCACCGGCACCTCCAGAGTCCGAGTCGCACCCCCCTAGGCCTGGACTCCTTCCTTTACAAACGCTTGAAGACCGCTAAGTGGTAGTTCTCTTGCTGTGAGTAAACTCGCGTATGCCATTAATTGAAGGTCAACTGAATGGTCGAGCCGATACCAGTGTGAGCTCAAGTCCGGGCGAGTACAGTGATTAGTTGCTCAATCGATAGCACTATACCAGCCACTTTTGCTCTCTTTTTTCAATCTTACCCATCTTATGCTCTCGCGTTGTTACCCACACATAACATACAACCTTCCCCTCTTGTCCCTTTCTTTTTCAAAAACTTCATCTGTCGAAAGTTTCATCCGCACGACTATCATGATGGTACCAGTACCACAAAAACTCTCATTCAATCTCTTCCTTTCACCAGGACAGGGAAGCACTACATACAAACAGACCAAGACACTTTATCATCTAGACGTTCTCCGAGCCACAAGCGATAACCCGCAGCCTTACACAACACCAGAACACCCCATCATACCAAAAGATAAAATGGAAAAAGTGGCTAGAAGATCGCATATTTGCACACCGCTAGTACATCATATGGCATTTCCCGTACGTCGTCGACTACTTCTGACAGTCGATCGAAATAGAAAAAGAAAACATAACACCGAAACTGGCAATCAGCTACTAGACAATCCAACTACCACTCCGAGTCGGGATCATACCGCTTCTTCCTCAAGCTTTCCCTTCATCTCCATCTCCCCTTCTGACCCAATATTCTAGAAACAAGCCAAAGAAGGAAAACGAATACACGAAAAAAAAAAAACACCCAGTGACAATGATAGCGCAAATCACTGTCATCTCATTCTATTTTCCCCTTCCTCTGATCACAGAAAAGGGATAATGAAAGAAGGAAAATCTTTTGTCACAAAACTTACAGAGGTGCGTGCATCATTTCTATAAATTGTCCTTACCCGAGTCGGACACACGGATTTGTGCGGAAGGAAGACCCGGAGAAAAGAAAAAAAAAGAAATGTAGTGGTTTCTGATTCAATTTTCTTTTTGTTTCTTCCTTGGTTTGTATGGTAATAATCGACATCATAGGTGTGAAGGGTAGAAGCAGAGCGAGAAACTGAGGACCCTAGGTACGGGTGCGTGGCGTAAAGTATTGTAGCATTGGCATCCAAGTTGGCATTGGTGATCCACGACAGAAGTTACGTACGATAATAGAACTTCTGAAAAGGAACTAAAACAATTAGTGGGAGCCTGGGAGGTCGGAGCGGATGTGTGCGGGTATTAAGTGGATCTAAACCACAATTGCCAGTGGTGACAACACTTGTTTATACAAATACTGTATATAACCAGGAGCAAAATATATGCGAGCGCGTATTGTCGTTGACAGATATCAGACACCAGAAGCCGTCTGACTGTCACTTTTTTCATTGTTCTCGATTAAGACAAGGAAAGAGGGAAAAAAGGAAATTCTTGTCTGCAGGGTCGATGGATGCGGGGAGGCGGGAAGGCGGGAAAGCGGCGGTATACCAGTATACACTAGATGAGTGGAGAAACGTAACCAGTTCTTTGGTCATTTGCTGATCACTGCTGTATAATGTAAGTGGATGATAGACCTGATATGGAGAAGCATGTGAATAAGTTGTCGTTTTTTCTCCGCGGGGAGAAGAAGCAAGCGTGGGTGAGTGGTGCACCGCTCATGTTCGCGGCTGTATTGTCTTTTTCAGTCGGCGGTCGGCGGTCAGTCGTCAAGAAGGAAGGAGCCAAATGATCATCCTATTAGGTACACTTTCCATCTTGTATGGACTCGGAGCGGAGCCAAAAGTAACAACATCAAGTGAGTTGGCGTTCGATGGTCGGGGCGGACTACCGCCTCATATCCACATCAGCTGTCCAAGCAGTTGGTGCTACAGTAGTTGTATTTCTCCATTGTGTCCATGGCGCCCGCAAGCGAGAAACGGCCGCTGCATTTTACGCCTACACGACGGGTCGTGCTAAGAATACCCATGTGAATGTGGATACATTGTTTTCGTTACGACTTTGCAACTTGAGGGGGACCTGCGAGTCTGGTCTATACAACCACGTCTCAGTCACACTGATGTTCCTGTAACCCCTGATCGTACCAGAAGCGAAGGAATGGAGGAGATGAAAGGCGAATAGCACGGAGCTCATTGTATATATGTGTATATGTGTATATTGCACAAAGTAATGAAGCAAGTGGAGTGGTCTGTCAATCAAAGAACTCACGAGAACGGAGGGCTAGTGATGATCAATGATCTGGTCGAATATTCGCTACCGCTGAGGCTTAATGGAGCAAGCATACCGAATGGCCGAGTGTTGCCATGTTGGTTGTCGTTGCACCAGATGCTGGGTGGAGAAAGGAGGGCCACTCTGGATGAGTAATAAGAGTTCATATTGCGTCTTTCGCATGAGTGCCTTGATGATCGCGACCGAACAGAAGGATGGATAGGGACAGAGATTAATAAGCAGATAAGCACTTCTTTCAGCCACCATCAGAAGAGGGGCCCGCCGCAGACCACCCAAATATGTAGGGGTCGGACGGTCGGATGTCGGTCAGGCTACCGCCACCGTGGATGAGCGCGGGAAATGAGCCGGAGGATGCCAGTATAGGTAACTGGTGTGAACGTTGTTGATTTGTTGCACGACGAGGATATTATTGATGATGCTTCATGATTGAGAGGGAACCCGAAGAGTAGGTGGGTGTTTGTGGTTGGTAACGGATAGTCTAGTAACTCTGGTTGATGGGTAAATCATCCTGTCGTCATTTGTTAGGCAATTTGGGCCCGGGCAAAAATAGCAGCTGGCCAAGTCCGATATCGCGATAGTATCAGATTCCGTTGGGTGTTAGAGACGAGTAGAGTTCAGCTTGTTGCTGACCATTCATTAAATCAAATCACTAAGAGAAGGTTGAAGGGTAACCTTCGAGTTAAAGCGAAAGAAAATGCACCCACAATTATCGTACCATTAGGCCTGAAGTAATGGTCCAATATCTTGCTGATTAGTCAGGGTGCCGATCAAAGTAAACAAGTAAGCAACAGAAGAGTTCACAACTCCACAGGCGGTGTGTACTAATCCCCCCCCCTTCCCTCGATGTAGACTTGGTGCGAGGTCATTTAATTCAATACAGTGGACTGTATACGGTACTTCGGAGTGTCAGAAAGGAAGGAGGACTCGGAGGAAGTGAGACGGTTTGAGATGATAAGTCACGTGACGATTACCAAAAAAGACAAACAGTGAGATAAGAGGGGGGGACACTTTGGGTTGTGACTCGCTCGGGAATGGGCTTCGACCTGCTCTCTTAAATCTGAACAACACTCACTCAACTTACTCTCTTACCAACCACCTCTCCTCCTCATTTTCGCGATACCAGCGGGTCTTGCATTCAATTACAACGACCCTTCATTCTCTTTTCTTATTTTACTTTCACTCATTCATCAACCTGACTCATATCTACTCTTTCTCATTTCAACGGCTCAATCTTCCTACCCTATAACTTTTTCATTTCATGCCAGGCAAGCACAATCGCAATGGACGATCTGCCAGAAACTACCAATCACCGCCTCACGTCTATAATCTCTCCGCTAATTCTCTCCCAACCCATCCACCGTCACCTCTTCCTGCTGCTGACGACGACCTGCTACCGCCGCCTATGACACGACCATATTCACTTCTGGAGCCCCACTCCGTCTCTCCAGAGCCTGCATCGTCGAACGAGTCGCCAGCGCCGACTCTTTCCTCTCTCCTTGACTTTGACCAGCATCCTTCCGCTCCTCCTGCCTCTACCATCACCGCGCCGCGCCGCGCCGTACAATCTGAGCCTGAGGTAGTTGACCCAGAGGAGGTGCTTGACATCAGAAATGTGCACCGGTCGCCTCCATTTATCCAGGCGCCCCTCCCTTCCCTTGATGAGGTCTTAGCTAAGGAAGACGTAGGCACCTTCTTTCATTCTCCACGGCCTCTCATCTCCAAGCCGCGCATGGCCTCCCTGAATGTAGAGGATAACTTGGAGCTGGATGACTCTGCGTCTGTCGTATCGGGTCATACCCGGTCCCCCGTGCTCGCTAGGTAAGAACGTGTCCATTTGCATTTATTGTTTGTTGATGGCGCTTCGGGGCACCCCTTTGTTCTCCCTTTTCCTTGAGTCTGGGGTAATTGAGCTCCCCTGTTCGTCGTGTGCTTTTCAGTTTCTTCTTCACCATCTACACCTACCTTATCGGTCACGTTCACGCGGGCACATGCAAAAGGCACGCGTTGACCGGTCTTATCCACTTTGTGATCTAGTCACATAGTTAGACTCAACGCGTGGATCAATAGTGCGGAGAGGGATTACGACATCAGTCCCTTAGTTTTTACACGAACAGGGGGAGGGTGGTGGTTACAAAGCCTACAGAGCATGCATGCGCGCGCCTATGGTGCCATGTCTGCATCTTCCATCTTTACTACTACTCCTCACCTGCCTCACTTTTGTTTCAATTTAACTTCACAACTGGTTGTCTTTCATGCCTTCATTCTCTTTCCAAGCATTTGTTGATAAAGCAGCTGATCTTCGCCAATCAATTCACAGGGAACAGACGACTCTAGAGTCGTTTTCACGTACCTTGCGTACTTATGTTCCGTCATCCATACATATCCCCGTTCCACGGTCAGCTCCTTCACCACCTTTGGTTTCTCGGCCAGTCAGTTTCGGCTCATTCAGTGCCTCCCGAGACATTCCTTCGCATTTGAGTCAGCACCACCACCATCATAACCATGTAGAGCATATGCAACAACACGAATCTGGGCGTCGGGGTATGGATGTGGGCCATGCTGCAGCTGCGGCTGTTGCTGCGCCGCGGTCGGGCGCTAATCGTACTTCCCACGGAAGAAACCACAGTTATGTACCTGACAATGCACCAGCTCACTCAGGCCTCACCCAGGCGCTCCATGTCGATAGATATAGGAATTCCAGTATAGAACGGTTTAATGGGACATTCCGGGGCATGTCGTATCCGGGTTCAGATGTGACTCATGCAGATCCCATCCTTTGGTCACGGTGGGATAAGGTACATGATAGGTACGCTCTTCCCCTCTGTTTGGATGCCGGCAATGTCACTGACTTGTACTTGTACTGCACAGGCGATTGCTGATCTTAGCCTATCCCTCTGGTTTTCAACTATGGGACTGCACAGACCTCAGCTCCGTGACCGAAGTGCTAAATTTAAATATGAATACATCTGAATGGCAAGGAGGTGGCGATATTGTGCACGTTGCGATGTTGCCCGCCCCACACTCTCGTGTTGTTAGACGGTTCGGCGATCCACTAGCAGAAGATAGGCCTTTACTTGGCATTGCGTGAGTTTCTTTTTGTGTTCACCTCTGGTTGTCTTGCAACTGATGACGTCAACAGTATGAAATCTGATAGTCACAGGGACACTTCAACATTATTTATCTATTCTCTGTCTAGACAATATATAATCAAACGGCTTTCAATATCGGGTTCGATGGTTACGTTCGATTCGAATGATTATTTTCTTGTAATTGTGGGTGTTTCACTTTTGCTCTTAAGGTTTCTTGTATTGATGGCTCTACTCCCTCGTACAGAGTACGACAAATCCTCCTGCGTTACAAATTTTATCGCCAACGACATTTGAAGAAGTTTATACGATCGCTTCCAAGTCTCTCGTTGCCTTTACGCCAAATTCGACTTCTTTATATCCAAATATTAACCAAATAGCATCTAAATTATTTCCTTCGGCATCATCATCGACTTCGAATAACAAGAATAAATCAAATGATCATGTATTTCTAGGAAGCCAATCGGACGGCCAACAACAAGGGCAACATGGACAGAGACAGAAGCAGCAGCAGGACGCTTCCTCTTCCTCTTCCAAAGCAGGCGCGAGTCGACCTGTCTTTGCGCTGTCACATCGCCTTATTGCATTTGCATCAAGCCCATCTCCAGCAACTCGACAAGCGCAGTATCACGTGCCTTCATCGGATTCTTCTTCAGCTTCGCCTTCATCCTCCCCGTTTGGGCTGGGCGGGCTGAACATGCCTATGTCACAGGCCGAGCTTGGAAACGCTGCACTCAAAGTTGGTGGGAGCCTCCTCAGTGGGATGAAGACCCTCAGCGGAATTGCGCTCAGTGCGGCTAAGAACCGGATTGCTATGAATAATAATGATACAATCTCTACGTCTTCTCCTGAATCCCGTCGGCATCAGCAGCAACATAAGAGATACGTATCGACGAGCGCACCATCTGCGAATCATTTAGAACCGGGAGATGATCGGCGTGAAAGAAGGTACTCGAACACGTCCATGACGTCACAAGACAGTACTGGCCGGTCTCATTCCGGGGGAAGCGAGCAGTTCCATTCGACTTCTCCCGTCCCGCCGAATACGCTTGCGACGGCTAGGGCTGGGAGTGAGAATCACGGGTCGTATGTGACTGTGCTCGACTTGGCACCGTTGTTGGAAGTAGGTGGAGTAACAGGGTCTGGTGCTGTGGCAGCAGGCGGAGGAGTGGGTATGGGGGGGCCGGTGGTGGTAACTGTCGCCGAGTTTCTCACGTCGAGGAGTGGGCAGCCTATTGCTGGGTTGCATTTTTCACATGATGGGTGTAGCCTTGCGGTTGTTCCTCAGAATGGACAGGTGCTGCAGGTCTATCAGATTAAGCCCGATCCGACTGTGTCGAGGCGTATACAAGCAGCTGCAACTGCTACTGCTAATAGTCCCGAGTCTGGATCATCTGCCCAAGATCAGGCGGTAGCGAGAGTTGGCTCTGTGAGGGAAGTGGTTAGAAATCAAGACGCGGTGGTTCGCGTGTATAATCTCCACCGTGGGCGATCGCAAGCTGTTGTAGACGATGTGAATTGGGCGCATGATGGACGCTGGGTCGCCATTGGGACGCAGCGACCTACCGTGCATGTGTTTGCTGTTAATCCTTATGGAGGAAAGCCTGACCCACGGAGCCATATTAAAGGAAAGGTGGTGAACGTTCACGAGTTGGTGCGTTTTTGTTTTCTTCCCTTATCTTTCCCTGCTATGTGAAATTATGTGGCGTCGTGATTGAACTTGGTTCTTTTTTGGGTGGGTGGTCTCTTGGTCTTTTCTAGCAACCTTCTCCTGTCGAAGTTAGTCCGCTTGCGCGTTTGCGGGCCGTTAGGCCTCCCGCACCCGACCAGCCCAAGGTCACGCTGGCGTTTAGGTTTATCGAATCATCCGAGGCTTGTCTCCCTTCTAGCCTCCTTCCAGCATCGACCCTACCTCCCGCAAGTGACGTCAACTCTAGCCCGCACCACCGCACCCGGCCAACTAATTATCAAGATCTGCTTGTGTTTGATCCTAATGATGGGATGCTCTCTTTACGGCGGATCACGACCGAGGTACGGCTAAAAGACCAGAGCGGTGGTGGTGTTGGTGGTGGGATGTCGTCTGTGGCGGCGTCGATGTCCGGGCTTGGTGCGGCTACTGCTGTCGCTACAAGCATTTCATTGCCTAAGATGGCCGCCGCAGCGGGCTTTGGTGGAAATGGGAATAGTGCTAGTGGTGTAGGGAATGGGGCTGGTGGTGCGGCAGGGGCAAAGTTGAGCCTGGGGAGTGGCTCGCCCGGGTCTATCGTGTTTTCACAGTCTGTTGCATCCAACGCATCGTCATCCATGTCGAATAGGATAACGGAGGCTACACATGAACTTGTTGGCAAGGAGACGATCGTGGCCACGTGGAACTTGCAAAGAAGAAGGGATTGGGAAGAAATTAGGCAGCCGATTATTGATGTCAAGCCATCCATGCCCACGATTAGAGAGCGAACTGAAGCGTCTGGACAAGTAAAGTGAGTCTCCATTTTTGGAGAGCATCTAGTGTACTTTGTTTGTGCTTACACACTCCCTTTGTAGCTACCTCGCGCAAGCAGAGCTATCAACCTTCTCTCGCTCTCCAAACGTCTTACCCAGGTCGATCTATCTCTCGCACCAGTTTTCGTTTTATAGTTTGGGCGAGGACTACCATGCCCTGATCAGGCGCTCGCAGTTGGATATTACGGGGTGCAAGATTGATGTACGGAAGGAAGTTGAGATTAGCGCGTTCCCGTCCAGCATGGCCTCCGAGGCGTTCGTCGAGGGCTTCTCTGCACCGCGGGACTCGCGCCGCCACTCTGCGTCATTTGACGAGCCGCTCGCGAGCGCACTCGCGGGTGGGCTCGAGTACACGTCACCCTCCTCCCCCATTCTCCCAATGTACCCGAATGGCGCGCCTGGGTCGCGGCCGCGGTCATTTAGGAACTCGATACCGATCCGAACTATCGGAGAGGGGATGAGTGAGAGCTTGAGTAGGCTCAGGAGGGAGATAAATAAAGTCCGTTCACCGCATTTAATGCCCCGTGTTGATAACAGTGGTGGTGCTGGTAATACGTCGACCTCGCCTGGTTTGGTCCCCCTCGAGTTTGATGAGGAGGACGAGGACTTTTTGTTGAGCCGGGATGAGAATGAAAGGAACAAGGGAGGAGGGGAAGGAGGGGAGGAGGAAGCGGCCTGGGATGGGTATTCGACTATTCGTGGGATGCCTGGAGGTAATGGAGGGTCCGTTGTTGCTGAGGAAGTTCCAGGGCCTTCACTGCTCTCGCCGTCGACTGTGGACCATGGGATGATACCGGACGACTTGACGGACGATGGATCTACAGGCTGGGATTGGCAAGATCGTCAAGCAGTGGAGGAGCAGGAAAGGTTTGATGATATTTCTGTCGGTGTGGTGGAGGGGAGTGACAAGGAGAGGGAGAGGGAGAAGGTAGTTGTTGATCGTCGGATGCTCGCGACTGGGAAGAAGAAGACGAAGGCCCGGCGGAGGTGAAGCTGGACAATGAACCCCTTCCTCCCCGCCATACCCTTTGTGTTTCCATTTTTCTTTCTTCCTCGCCTCTCCTTGTGTCCTTGCTTTTGATTCTTAGATTGCGCGTGCACCCCCGTTTATCTGTTTTTGATCTAGCTTGCATTTTCTTCGTTTTCATTTGCAGGTAGCTAGATAGGGTTCAGTTTATGTGTAGGCAGATGGGGAGGGGCGGGGGAGACGAGGAGTGAGAGTCTGGGATTTTTAGCAGAGGTGACTTGTTATTAGTATGCTCTGATATTGTTTCACCATCTATCTCTCTGTTATTGCACAACCTATTTGGTTGCTATTGCGTGTACTGTACGTACAAATATACACGCATATACACTCCAGCTAGATTCGCAGCGTGCCAGTGGTAGCTTACAAGAGAGGCTTGACTAAACAAGATTGTTTCTGTACTATATGATCCGTTGGTCAGCCCAAGCGATCAACCCGATAGCTGACTTTGAAACATTATGCATCGAGTGAAACATCTGGCATTGATGCAACGAAATATTACTACTTGGCCGCATGACATTCGAGTATGATCTAGAAAATATAAATAGAATTCAAGAATAGCCATGGTCAACTTTTCTTTTAAAACTACCAATAATTGTTTTGCTTGTGGAGATTGACGAGATTGACGGTATACCAGCAGGCAATCATTGACATTGCCCACAGGCCAGCTGGTAACAGGCCATCTCAGGACTAATTAAAAGTCGTTAAAGCACGAAACACGTTGTAAGTTAAGCGGGTGATAAATTTTATGGTCCAAGGACAACTGTTTCACGTGAAACAGTTGAGCGGAAACAAGGTAATATAGCGAGCCATATCATAACATAAAACACTGAAGGCGGTCTTGGAGTTTCTCTATTGCCTGGTGCAGTCCCCCTCATCATCCTCTATACACCTCATCAACAACACCTAGTGCGGGCAGGGCCGACTACAACCACGAGGGAAAAAGGAAATAGAAACTCAAAGCTCAACATTGAAGATCTTTATGCATTTCCCCAATATCCTACTTTTTGCGGCTGTACTCCTGATGAGCACGGCAGCTGGTGTTCATGCCATGCCGACTCCAATGGGTAACTCAGATTCGGACTCGGATATGGGTCTCCAAATCGTAAGGAATCGTAAAGTAAGTTAAAAATACTTGAAGAGTGAAGATAAATAGCTGAAAACTTGTATGCTCTGTAGCCAAGTCGCGGTCATACTCCCAACTCAGATATACACAGCCTGAGCTCAACCACCAGCCAAGGATATTGGGCGTAAGTAAATTGATCCTTGTGAGACTTCATGTAGAGTTTACTATAATCACCCAGAGATGACGAAAAGAGTAGATCATCTTGGAAGAAGAGCCTTACGAGCTCATACGGGGCTAGTAGTAGTGATTCGGAATCCAGTCGCAGGTTGCTGCCAAGCAGTGAATCTGACTTGGAGTCAGAACGATTCTATTCCGGGTCTAATATGCCCTCTACATGGTCCATGACAAGCTGGAGTTTTGATGGATCAACTGGCAGTGACAAGGGGGATAATCAATTCAGGACTGTCCAGAGCAACCACAATGGGGATATCAATAGAAGCCAGGGGGGCGTTCATAGTCAACGAAAGGGAAGTCCAAGTCCCAAAGAGAGATTTAGTGGCAAAAAGGACTCAGGAGGGTGCCATACTGGTGGGACTCAGAATAGGAATAGGCGTAAGTGCGAGTTCCGATGTGATTCATGGTGTCCTACACAATGAGTTGGGCATAATTGTTGAAGTGAAAAGGGGAGAATGGTTCTGTCTGAAAAGACAGTTATTTACTCAGTCTCCAATCACGAAACGAAGGCTATAGATTACCTGAGAAGACAGTTATTTACTGTGTCTAATCAGTATGGTAATTATAAAGCTATAAATAAAAGTTTACCTCAGTCTCCAATCACGAAACGAAGACTGAGGTCTGCAATACCAACATGCAGTCGAATTTAGACGTGCTTATGTAAACTAACAAATAATACAAAATAAACCGAGTTTCATCCGAGCTCAACTGTATAGTCACATCGTAGGTACATTTCAACAGTAATTACAAGACCGAAGTTTACGAGGATTTGTTTTTTTATTGTCTTTTCCGGCAAATTGCGAAAAAAAACTGGCGAAAAGAAAAGAACATAACTTGCCAAATTCTTCACCAGGAGACACCAGACATTGTTGGGAATGGATGGTCTTGAAGGACGAAGGGAGGAATCGGGATGATGGGATGATGTAGTGATGTGGGAGGAATGAGGTAGCCCACACCATCGACAAAAGTGCACGCGTCTCAGAATGGATTTCTCACAATTGAAATTCATGTCATTTTACTTTTATGCATTAGTTAGATTACGAGCGACGTCAATAAAGGTTTCATTTCATTAAAAGAGATTTATGCTCATTCTAAGGGATTATACAAACGATGTGTTTCGTGATGTGCGTGTTGAATATCGATCATAGCAACCCTGAGGCTCACTATAGGGGCGTAGGGAAAGCACACGCAGCCGCATATGGAAACACGCCCTGACACGTCAAAATCTCGCCTAATGGTTAAACACACTTTCCTGTTCTCTTTTTGTATACCTATTGTATAGTTTTTCTTTCTTGTGGCTTATTTATTCCACCGACACACCTTAGTCGATTGCCATTATGACTGAGGTAAGTATACCAACATTTTACCTACTGTTCTTTGACTTACATCACTTGAAGTAATTTTATATCTACTCTCTACAGGTTATGGGCCCTGCTCTCACTGCCAATTAAAAGGAAATAATTTTTCGTACACTATGTCTACTGCTCTTCCAACCTCTCTCTCCAATTTCTCCTCAGCCATTGATTGTCTTGATCCAAGTGGCACCAACTGGATTATCTTCCAGTATTGTTTCACCATTGCTGTGAAGCAGAAGAAGGTGTGGGGCCAGTTTGATGGCTCCAACCAAAAACACACTGCAAAGAATGATGCTACCAACACTGAGAAGATAGAACACAAGAAGTTGTTAGCAGCATGGCAGGAACAAGAAGACATGGCACTCTACCTTTTGACCCAGAAACTTCCAGATTCTATCTTTGTGAAGTATATGCACAAAGAAACTGTTGCTGATGTATGGTCAACCCTGGTACTAGAATTCACAAAAAAGTCAATGATCATGAAATTGAACCTACATTCTGAATTCATGGCTCTCCACTATAAAAAGGGTGCCAACCTATGCATAGAGTTTGACTGAATCTGTATGAGGCATTAATAAATGCCAGTGTATCTGTCAGTGATGATGATTACCATACCTTAATCATCAATTTCATTCCCCCTGGTACAGTACATAGACAATGGCAATGACTATTTTGCCATTTTTCTTGAAGACAAAAATGCCTGCATCTGATTTGATGCAAGTGAATCCTAATTCTTTCATGGATTTCTCCATGGCATGCCACCAAGCAAGTCCTGCTTGTTTGAGACTGTAAAGGGCTTTTTCTAGTTTTAAGACTAGATGTTCTTTCCCTTTTTGTATGAATCCTTCTGGTTGATTCATGTAGATCTCTTCATTTAGAGTACCATAAAGGTAGGCATTTTTAACATCCAGCCCAGAGATGTGCCATTTTTCAAGGGCAGCAAGGGCGAGTATAAGACGTACAGTCTCATATCTAATGACAGGGGAAAAGATTTCATTATAGTCGATTCCTTTGACTTGTGAGAAACCTTTGGCAACTAATCTTGCCTTTTTTCTTCCATTGGATTTTTCATTAAAAACCCATCTATTTTTAATGATCTTTTTGCCTTTGGGCAGTGGCATGAGTTTATAGACATTGCAGCTTTCAAGGGCTTTGATTTCCTCTTTACAAGCTTTGTACCAGGCATTGTTGAGAAGACTGGCTCCCAGAGGGAGTTGCCCAGTCCGGAATGCCTGTGCAGAGCACTAGGCTAATCCCTAAGGGAAGCAGTAGCTAGGGAGCTAACTTACTGGTTAGTAGGTTGCTTGTGCTACAGCTAGAAGCTCTTGTAAGAACTTGTATTGCTGGGACGCTATGAGGTCCTCTTTTATACTGTACAGGAGTATGTGCACGGACCATTATTCTACACGTGACTTTACCTGGAGTAGCTGCGCATTTACCTGGGGTAACTGTGCATGGTGTTACTGCGATATTCATAGATATCCGCAGTCTATCTCCAAGGTATCCACAGATCGATGGACAATTCATGGTAGGCCATAATTAGATGAACTATTTATAACTTATCTACAGTCCAATACTCTAGCGCCTTAAGGGCGGCTATTCTAACAGGCATCCTTTTCAGATGGTGGTAGTTTGGCAATGTCTCTGAATTGAATGGGGATGTTGTCAGGGACAGCTGCTTTGAGCAATTTTTTGAGCATGAAAGTGACTCCCCCATTACCCAAGAAGTGGGCTTTTTGGGTTAATCCCATTTCGTCAAAGTTCATTGCTTCAAGCCATGTTCTGGTGATGTTGTCCAATTCATTCAGGTTAATCCCAATGTCCTTAAGTCTTTTAGGAAGGGATTTTCTTCGTTCATGAGGGTTTTGGGTTTTCTCGGAATGTCCAGTCCTTCGACTGCTACCTTTGTTGGGTAGGCCCCTTGTGATAGAAGATTGTTTTGCAGAACATGTTTTTGTCAAGGTGGAGATTCTACCTCCTGGTGGCCAATTCCTTTGGTTTTGTAAATCTCAAAGGATCTCAGAGGGAACACATTGTTCACCATAAATGTTACCAGGTCTGGTGGGGATATTCCTGGTTCTCTCAGACCTTCTGAGAGGTGGTGGTAGTGGTTGCTGAGGTTCCTCAGAGGAGTAATCACATTCATGGTCTTCATCTTCAGAATGATGCTCATGTTCTTCGGCATCTTCATGTCAGGAGCTCACTAATATAGCCGTTACCATGATCCAACAAACTCCTCAGGTGTCACTCCAATGGCGTTGAGGAAGAAAAGAGAGAATAGATTGAGTACTTTGACACTATACTGTGGATAGATGATCAAAGAGCTAAAGTATAAACAATGGTAAATGACGAGTTTAAGAGTAATGATGAAAAGAATGGCTCAAGGGAGAGTCAGACCAAAGATCCTCTCAGAGTTACCTGAGATGACTGTTGTGTCCGACATGCCTGAGATGCCGAGATCCCTGAAGAGGAAAAGGAAAAGAAAAAGAAAAGAAAAGAAAAGAAAATAAGATAGGTGTGAAGAAGATAAAGGGGAGCGCCTAAATGATTAGATGATCGGTGATAAGATAAGATAAGAAAAGAATGGTGAGAAGGAGAAAAGATCATAACACTTCATTGAAAGAGGCATTTCCCTCGTTGTCTGAATGATGCTCATGTTCTTTGGTGTCTTCATCATCAGATCCAGGATCGTGATAGTCCTCATCATTTCCTGATGAGTTTCCATTGGAATGTTGGTTGGACTCATTTTCACTTTTTGGCTCATATAATCCTTCAGAGTGGTCATTGTTGTCCGAGTCTGAATCTTTGTCAGATTCAGGGAGGTCATCGTCTGAAGGATTATCATCAAGTGGTGGATTTCTGTTAAAATATAGTGGTTGTTGAGCCATAAATGGATCATTGTTGAGTGTCATTGAGATATTTTGTTCTGAGTCAGAAATGTCAGTTGTATTCCCAGATATAGGGGGTAGTTTTTTTTGAGGTGTGTCCTTGCATCTTGGAAAAAAAGACTCATTGAAGACAGCTTTTGTACCAACAAAGATGGAGCCATTTGATCTAAGGAAGGACCATCCTTTTGTTCCTGGTTGTAGTCCAAGGTGGATCATCATCTCAGAATGAGGTGATAATTTATTCTGACATTTTTCTTCAGGTATCCAAATGTGAGCAGCACATCCAATAACATGTAGGAAGCTGATGGAAGGTTTTTCATCATATAGGATGTGATGAGGGGATTTCCACTTCAAGTGTTTCTGAGGTGTTATGTTGTAAAGGTATGTTGAGTGTGCCCAAGTAAATGACCAGAAGGATTCAGGCAAACATGCTTGGTGATGCATTGCTTCAGATTTTTCATGAAGAGTTCTGTTAAGTTGTTCAGTGCAACCATTTTGTTGTGGGGTATGTGGGGCACTAGTTTGTTCAATAATTCCTTTACTTTTGATCAGGTTGGAGAGTTCTATTGATTTGAATTCTCCTCCTCCATCAGTCCACCACTTCTTTACTTTGGTGTCGAATTGTGTTTCAACAAGTGTGAAGAATCTCTCAGAGGCTTCATATACTTGAGATTTTTTCATTAGTTGTGTTGTAACACACCAACCAGAGAAATCATCCAAGAATGTTATGACGTATTTAGTGCATCTGAAGCCTTCTTTGGGGAATTCTTTTACATCAGAGTGAATGAGTTCAAATGGATGTTTGGCTCTAGACTCTGATGAAGGGAATGATTTGTTAGTCATTTTCCCTTTAACGCAACCAGTACAGATGCTTTCTGTCTTTGGTGTAAGGGATGTCTATCTCAGTGCTCAGGCAGTAAGCTGAAGACCAAGTATAGGACTCTCGAGGGAAGTGGCAATGGCAAGGTGACCACTGCTTAGATAAGATAAAGATATGCCTGGTCACTAGGTAGAGTGATGCTCTAGGTAGATCCTCAGACAATGAGAGCGAAGTGAGAGTGGAGAAGATACTTGTATTGAAAGCCTAGGGAATCCTAGGCAAGTAGCTACAGTTATATACACTAAATGGTAGCTAAGGCGAACTAAAAGGAAGTAATGAAACAAGTAACATCCTAAATATAACTACTCCTGGTTGTAGCATGAGTAAGGATGTTAGTAAGGTGGTGAATAAGGAGACCTGGGGACCAGAGTACCCTGAGGTAGTAGTCAGGATGTATGACTACAGATGAAACAACTGTCCAAGTCAGTATGTGGTCAATATTCGCATTTGAATAAACAAAGGTAAACAAAGAAGCATTGAAGCATCGAAAATAGGGGCTGCATAGTAAAAGGGGCACTTAGGGGTTGAACCTTGAGTGCTGAAGGTTGGAGGGCATAACATTTGGTTTCATTACATTGGATGGCATATCTAATGTGTCATTTTTGAAATGTCTTAAGGCTTCAGCACCAGGATGCCCTAAGTGTTTATGCCATATGTGGTAAGGGATGTTTGGAGAGTCATTCTCCATGGGTGGGAGGGTTGCTTTAGATAGCAAATGTTTGAAACCTGATACTATTTCAGTTTGTATCAGGAATAAGTTTGGATATAATCTGGATGTTTTTCCAGAGATGATTGTTTCATCATCTTTTCCAATTATTTTAACCTCCTCATTATTTCCCATGAAGGAGAGTCCTCCAGCAAGGAATTCTCCAAGGGAAAAAATATGATGACCTAGTTGTGGTAGGTAATACTGTAGATGGGATATATCTTAGAGATAGTATTGTTGTCTTTATCAATGCTGTGTTGGATATAAACCATACCTCGGCCTAATAATCTAATGACAGCTCCCTTTTCAGCTGTCTCAATAGGGATTGGGTGTTTTAGGGCTTCATAGTCAGTGAAGTCCTTTTTACTCATTGTGATGTGTACAGATGTGCCGGAATCCAGTAACCATGGTGCATAATTTTTATTTGAGCAAATACTACATAACACAAGGGTTTTCATATGTAAACATTTATCCATCACTTTAGGATGGAGTACAGCGAAAGAGGCTTTTAAGTGTCTTGGATTAATTCCTCAAAGAGGTAATCCATGCTGTTTTGTGTTAGTAGATTTGTTGTTACTGGGTGAGAGTACACACCTTTTGTCAACTTTGGTAGTCAAATCTTTGACTATTTCTGCTTCTGTGTACGTCTCCTGGGGTTCTTCTCCAAGGGAGACAACATTGTCCCAATCTATGACAACTTCAGGATCGGGAGCAGTAATGGGTTCATGCTCTGGAACAATATTAGATTTTTGAGACGAAGGTTCTGGAGTGAACTTTCATTTTTTTGTGACAGGGTAATTTTCTGTTGACTCAAGAAGTGGTTGTTCTGTTGTTTTAACTGACTGGATAGAGGGTTTTATACCCATTCTGTGAAGCAGGGATATGGCTTTGGGGATGGTTTCCCAAGCACTTTTGGTTGGGGTCCCTTGGTACTTCTGTGTGGGGACAGAAGGTCTACTGTCTATAGTAGATACTGTGGAGGTGTAATGAGGGACCATCACAGAAGCTGCAAAGCTTAGGATATGAGATGGTTCTTCTTCATTTATCTCCTCAATTGCCAAGCTGACTTTCTTTTTAGTTTGGTGACCTCCTTGAAATTTTCTTCCTGAGGAGGATTTAGAGTTGGAAGATGAAGGAGGAGAGACGGATGTGTTGGATTTTGTGTTGTCTTTCCCTTTTCCTTTCTTCCATTTCAGATCCTTTTTCTTTTGTTGTACTCCTGAAATTTTGTTTATTTTAGGAGAGGGTTGGCCAAGAGTGGTGGTCCTGTGCCAATCTGTGATGAACATTATTTTGATTTTGTCACAGTTGAGGTCCTTCATGTCATTTTGGGAAAGGTAAATGGAGACAAGGTGAGGCCATTTCATCGATCCTGCATTTAGAAGTGTCATGGCTTGATAAAATTTTGACATTTCAGCTCCTTGGGCTTTGAGGTGAGTGAAAAGCAAAGCCAATTTTGAGATTTCTGCCTCAGGATTTTGGTTTCCTTTTATTTGGAATGTGTAGACCTTTTGAATGTCTCCAAAGACTTGAGCGCTGCCTGCTTTGTTATATTTGTTTTCAAGATACTTCCAAATGTCTTTAGCAGTGGTGTAACCTTTGATTTCTTCAATGATTGTGTTAGTCAATCTTTGTTTAATGGCTCCTTTGGCAGCATCGTCAAGGTTGTAGTATTTGTCTTTTAGCTCTTGTCTTTTTAGTTTGCTTTCCCAACTTTCTTCAGGTGCTAATTTGGGATCTGATTGAACATACCAGAAGGGAGTTTCCTGATTAGCTATATCAGGTAATCCTTCAACTGTGATGAGCCAACACCCTTTGAACTCAAGATAGGCTCTCATGGGGTATTCCCATGTGGTATAGTTGGTGCCATCCATGATTGGAATTCTGTCCATATCTGATTGTTTGGAATCATTGCCATTGCCATTTAAGGCATGCATGTAGTGGTTTCTTTCTTTGGCTGATAGGTAGAGTCCAAAGTGATTTAAGGCTCTTTCACCTCCAATGATCCATACAAACATTCTTCACCTTTCTACTGAGAGGTAGCAAATCCTTTCATTATGGGAGAGGACTCTGCAGGCTTCCAAAAGCTGTGTGGCTTCATCAATATGTTCAATGATGAACATAAAGCATCAGAAAAGGCAAGGATCAATGGTAGTTTCATCTGGTTGATCATCGGCATTGAGGTTGAGAAAGTTACAGTTTCCAATCAAGGCATGAGTTAGATGGTTCCTTTCTTGTCTGGAAATGAAGGATGTTTGTAGAGTGTCATTGAAGAGTTCTCTTTCCTGATCTGTGATGTGTACACTGTATTTATTCAATAATCCTTTGCCTACAATCCATATGAGGAAACAGTTTTCCCTGATCTCAAAGAAACTATTGATTGTGGTTTGTGATGTGTCTTTAAGAGATCCCATGATATAAAGTATCGCTTCATGGAATTCTCTTATGAGTAGGATTTGTTCATGGATTCCCTCGATGTTGCCATTAAGAGCATGCATAAACTGATTCCTATCTTCTGAAGATAGTTCCCAACCAAGGTGGTTTAATAGGGGTTCTCCTCCTAGGATCCAGATGAAGTAGTGATTTCTTATGTTGGATAAGAAATTTATCCTTGCATACCTGCTTAGTTGAGTGCAAATGGCATAGGTTCTTCAAATATCATCTGACCAATGATATATTGTGAGATATCATAGGATGACTAGTGGGAGGCATTCAGCAATTTTGAAGGGGATATGGTTTCCATTCAGTGAGTGTTGGAAGTGGTTGCATTCCTTGTTGGATATGGCCCAACCATATTTCTGGAGGAGTTCAGTGCCTCCTCAAAGCCAGGTGAGGAAACGGTTCTTTGGGTCCTTTAAGAGTGGTTTCCTAAGTTCTGGGTGATATTCAAGATTCCTGTTGAGAGTCTTGATCTGATATGCATGACTTTGCACATAATCCTGGCATCTCTTTAGGTGAAGATCTTCATATCATTCCTTTCGCTTTAAGTGTTGAAGGATATTCCAGGCCTCATCTTGTTCTTTTTGTGAGGCTCTTTCCTTGGCTCTCCATTGAGTGATTTGTCTGTTGCATTTTTTGTTTTCTTCAATAAGGTGGCAGCAATAAAGATAAACATGATTGCCCATCTTTATTCCATTGACGAATTCATGGTAGAGGTGATGTAAGGGACATCTATCTCAGTGCTCAGGCAGTAAGCCAAGGACCAAGTATAGGACTCTCGAAGATAAGCGGCAATGGCGAGATAACCACTGCTTAGATAAGATGTAGATATGTCTGGTCACCAGGTAGAGTGATGCTCTAGGTAGTTCCTCAGACAATGAGAGTGAAGGTGAGAGTAGAAGGAATACTTGTATTGAAAGCCTAGGGAATCCTAGGCAAGTAGCTACTGCTTATATACACTAAGTGGTAGCTAGGATGAACTAAAGTAGGGTGATGAAACAAGTAAGAAAATAAGAATAGCTACTACTGGTAACCAGATGAGTAAGTAGCTTGGTAAAGTGATGAGTAAGGAGACCTGGGGACCAGAGTAGCCCGAGGGAATAGTCAGCAATGTTGACTACAAGTGAAAACACTGTCCAAAGAGGCAGTAAAGATGAGTATTCGCAAAAGGATAAATAAAGGTAAACAAATAAGCATCGAAGCGTCGAAAATAGGGGCTGCATAGTAAAAGGGGCGCTTAGGGGTTGAACCTTGAGTGCTGAAGGTTGGAGGGCATAACAGGTGAGTGTGATTATCATAGTAAATGGGTGCTTTAATGGAGCATGGTTGGCCAAGAGGATGAGGTCTGGAGATAGTTGTTTTATCAATTCACTTAGGTGATTGTTTGAGAAGAGTGGATGACTCTTTATGAAACAATTGTTTAGTGTATGAATTGATGTTAAAGTTCTTAGCTTGAACTTTATGGATTTCTTCCATGGAGAGTTTATAACCAGGAACCATGTAAAAGAAACCAGTGCTGCTGTTAAGCTGGGTCTTCTTTGTTTTCTTGAAAGGGAAACAGTGCATTATGAGGCTTGATCTGAAACTAATTTCTTAGTTAGTTTTGTTTCATCTTTCAGAAAAGATTTAGTGTTTTAAAAAGGAGGAGGAAGATGATACTGTATTTGAAAAATGTAATAACTAAACTAATTGTTATTTTCATTTTCATTTTCCTCCAAAACTCCCCACTCTCCTGCCACTCCCACAAAGCCTCCTTGGTTAGGCCAGCCGTGAACATTTGAGTAAGTGGCAGTGAACTTGTCATTTTGCTTTTTGACCAGCTTTAGTTGTTCTATTAGAAATTCAACTATTTTACTTTCCAATGCAACATGCTTGCTGCATTTGGAAAGGTAAAGGTATTCTGCCCCAACCGGTTGAACTGGGAGGCAGGTGAGCTGGACCATGTGCACGTTGTTGACGTGTGATGATAAGGCAGAGACATCCTGCAGGAGGTTCTGCAGGAGTGGTCTGGCAGTGATGGACTCAACAAGTCCATTAGTGGTAGATTCTGGGACCAGAACCTTGAAATTGTGGTATGAGTTAATGGCAAATGATGGCATACCAATAGATTTGATATAGATTTGTAAAGATCTGTAAAAAATCTTTGGTCAGTGCCAGGGTCACGATTTAAACACTGAGTAAGAAGATCCCTAGTCTCAACAGGAGGCACAGTGAGCAAGTTTCTTGCTTACTGTCCCTCACGATCCCAAGCTCCTTGAGAGCAAGGGGGATGACAAGGGGAGAGAGTTTCCTCTCTCAATTCTCCCAAGCTACAGGCTGCAGGGCCCATAACCTGTTGAGAAGACTGGCTCCCAGAGGGAGTTGCCCAGTCTGGAACACCTGTGCAAAGCACTAGGCTAATCCCTAGGGGAAGCTAGTAGCTAGGGAGCTAACTTACTGGTTAGTGAGTTGCTAATGCTACTGCTAGAAGCTCTATAAGAACTTGTATTGCTAGGACGCTAAATGGTCCTCTTTTATACTGTACAGAAGTATGCGCACAGACCAATATTCTACACGTGTTTCTACCTGGGGTAACTGCGCATGATATCATGCTGATATTCATAGAATATCTGCAGTCTATCTCCAGGGAGTCCATGGCCAGACTCACAACACATGGCTAGTTATAATTAGGTAAAACTATTAATAACTATCTATGGTCCGATACTCTAGCACCCTTATGGGCGGCTATTCTAACAAAGGGCAGCTATTCTAACAAAGCAGATATAGGATCATTGATTAGATAGTGAGGAAGATGACAATCTTGTTCTGTTATAAGCAGAATCAAGTCATTATGGATCATCATCACTCACAGTTGACATGACATGAGAATGTAACTGTCCAACAGACTATTCATTCTCATATTTGACATGACATGTGAAGGATTGATAATCCACTTACTCAGCACATTCACATGTTGTTATGCCCTCCAACCTTCAGTGCTCAAGGTTCAACCCCTAAGCACCCCTTTTAGTATGCAGCCCCTATTTTCGATGCTTTGACACTTTCTTGTTTACCTTTGTTTATCCAAATGCGAATATTGGTTAACTTACTGACTTGGACAGTCATTTCA
>KZ302132.1:0-45796 GCA_002554575.1 Amanita thiersii Skay4041 | reverse complement strand
ATACTTGTATTGAAAGCCTAGGGAATCCTAGGCAAGTAGCTACTACTTATATACTGTACATAAGGTGGTAGCTAAGACAAATAAAAGAAGAATAGTAAAACAAGTAAGAAGGTAAGAATAGCTACTTACTCATCTGGTTACCAGTAGTAGCTATTCTTACCTTCTTACCTGTTTCACTACCTCACTTTAGTTTGCCTTAGCTACCACCTTTATGTATATAAGCCGTAGCTACTTGCCTAGGATTCCCTAGGCTTTCAATACAAGTATATTCTCCACTCTCACCTCACTCTCACTATCTGAGGAACTACCTAGAGCGTTGCTCTACCTAGTGACCAGATATATCTATATCTAATCTAAGTGGTGGTCATCTCGCCATTGCTGCTCCCATTGAGAGTCCTATACTTGGTCTTTGGCTTACTGCCTGAGCACTGAGATAGACGTCCCTTACACACCGCTTAGATAAGATAAAGATATGTATGATCACTAGGTAGAGCAATGCTCTAGGTAGATCCTCAGACAGTGAGAGCGAA
Source organism: Amanita thiersii Skay4041 (assembly GCA_002554575.1). Classification (NCBI taxonomy): domain Eukaryota; kingdom Fungi; phylum Basidiomycota; class Agaricomycetes; order Agaricales; family Amanitaceae; genus Amanita; species Amanita thiersii. Next base: position 45,266 of record KZ302132.1, on the reverse strand, counting down.
GTGAGAGTAGAGAAGATACTTGTATTGAAAGCCTAGGGAATCCTAGGCAATGTAGCTACTGCTTATATACATAAGGTGGTAGCTAAGACGAACTAAAAAGAAGTAATGAAACAAGTAACATCCTAAATATAACTATTCCTGGTTGTAGCATGAGTAAGGATGTTAGTAAGGTGGTGAATAAGGAGACCTGGGGACCAGAGTACCCCAAGGTAGTAGTCAGGATGTATAACTACAGATGAAACAACTGTCCAAGTCAGTATGTGGTCAATACTCGCATTTGAATAAACAAAGGTAAACAAAGAAGTGTCGAAGTGTCAAAAATAGGGGCTGCATAGTAAAAGGGGTGCTTAGGGGTTGAACCTTGAGCACTGAAGGTTGGAGGGCATAACAGTGTGTCTCTTCTCACTTCATATTTCCATGGTTATTGGTTCGACCCAACCAAAAGCCATTCTTTTCTCATTTCATCCTATTTAGCATGTTTGTAGTTAGTTGTTTGGTCTTCAGCTTTTTGATAGTCTACCTTGCTGTGTAGCTATATGGAAGTTCAATCCCATTCCACTTCTCTCTTCTTCTCTCTGGAGTGATGCTTGAGGATTTGTCAGATTGTGGTTTAGGGTAAATGCAGTGAGCTCCTGACATATACTTGGTCTTCAGCTTACTGCCTGAGCACTGAGATAGACATCCCTTACACTCATGTCATGTCAACCATGAGTGATGATGATCTTATAATAACTTGATTCTGCTTATGACAGAACAAGATCATCATCATCCTCACTATCTAATCAATGATCCTATATCTGCTTTATTGACAGATGTCTTCAATTATTTGTGAGCATATAATTTCAACAAACATATCCAATGCCAGCTGAATATTTCAACTCTTTAGGCTTTCGAACTTACATCGATTATGTTTTTCAACATGCCATGATATCAAAAATACAGTCTTTTATTTAGACCCTAACACATCCATTTGACTATTGAATGACACTCCAAACTGTTCAGCATTCTGTGTTCTGGTATACCTGAGCGGCGAAGCACTGTTAAAAGTATATAATAAATCAACGTCAGTTAAATGGAGATAATACAAGTGGGAAACTATATACACTGTAGTTATCAGCGTTGCGGACAGAGTTGGAGGCAGAGAGGGCAATGTCGTTGGAGCAACCGTAGACGATGTCTTCAGTGCCAGCTACAGCGTGGGTGAGCTATAGGATGATTTTTATTACACGGTCATCCAGAGAAACACAAATTATTGTACAAATCTCACCTCGTGGAGGATGGTTTCGCCACGGATGTTGCGAGAGGAAACGGGGGTACCAGTGCAGAGGCTAGAGAGGGGGAGCTCAGTGAAGAAGATGCTGCAGAAGTAGATGTTGGTGGTGGAAATGACAGTGTAGGCAATGACACCGCTTGTGCAAGCACCGAAGGGATCATTGCAGTTCAAGGTCCTAGAGCTGGAGTTCTCATTGGCAACTGCGTTATAGACGGAGATGACGGTGCTAGTGGGAGTTGTCTTGAAGTATTGCTGGTAGAGCGAGTCTGCGCCATGGGTACTAACGTATGAAGAGGCTACACGAGCGAGAAGCTTTGCCTCCGTGTAGCTATTTATATTAGAAAACACATTTAGGATCCGAACCTAGCCGCTCACCCGGCGTCGATGAAAGACTTCTTGCTAAAGTCTGTGCAGGTGTCAACAGCCCGCTTTCTCTGCTTCATCTGACGACGGGCAAGGTCACCAAAGATCTCAACATCAACCTTGCTTCCAATGGCGGTAATCTGATGGAAGGTGACAGCGGCAAGGCGCTCTTCAGCACTGACGGCTTGGAAGGTCACACTGGGCTCAATGTTGAAGGTACCTTCCCCAGCCGACTCGAAGTCGAAGAGGGCCGCAACTATTTACGATCATACTTGAATATCCCATGAAGGGGCAAGTGAGCTTACTCTCGTGTGAAACAGTCAGGCTCTCGCCAGCACCGAGGGTGGTGAAAGCAGAGTCATCAAGGTCTTCCAGTGAGATGGCAATCTACAAGCTCGGTTCAATGACCTGAGTATGCTAACTGCATAGACATTATCACCTTGACACCCTGGAAAGCGACCTCAGACCCGTCCTTGGTGATGGTGAACGATTTGGTCGGGAGCTTGTCATCGAGGATAGTTGCATATTTGAGGAGCTTGACAGCCTCTGAACCAGCGTTGGTCACCGATGCAGTGAGCTTGAGGTCATCAATCGTGTTGATGCTTTTAGGGCCAGAGAGTTCGACAGTGATACCATGGAACCTCTTGTGTGGGTTGGCAAGGCCGACAGCAGCGAGGCCGAGAATCAAGAGCGACAGAGCAAACATAGTGGATTATATACCAAGGGATCCAAGGATCTTGGGGTAATCCTGAATGTCGAGATGGCCTGTATTTGTACTCTTTTCGACTATACGGTTTTCTGATGATGTCCAGGATGTCTGTGTGTACATGGGAGGCTCATATCATCCAGGTATAAGTTGCAGCAAGAGAAGGGGGAGGATGAAGAAGTAAGCAGAACCACATGCCTCCAAAGACATAGCCTACAATACTCTTGGCTCCGAGCCTAGCTATTTCAGTGGATCTACAACTTCCAACTTTGGTTGATCCCATCGCAACGACTTCACTGATCTGTCATAGATCGCTTGTGTGCCGAATATTCATGGTTTTTTGCCGAGTATGCATATGCCCACCATGTAGCAGAGAGGGCAATAAAAAGGTCACAGGAGTAATTCGTCGACACGGAAATCCCATAGCTGTCCCACACAATACAATAAATGTGATGACGTTTGGTGGCCTCTTTTTCCATGGGGTCAGCGAGCCTAAAATAGCTGGCTTAGTGCTTCGACGTTTACTTACAACAGAATATATCCTCACTTATATCGGTACATTGTATACCTCCTGCTCCTATCCCAGAACAGCTATACGAGCTTAGAGTTACATTCCTCGACAAACCGATTGAACACTTCTCTCCTGAAGCACACAAGCCCCTCGGAATGCAACAAAAAGCTGTAGAACACTCAACTACACGTGGATTGATAAGAGCTGAGGGCTGGGGTCATATGAGGTACCAGAAACAATTCTCTTGATGCCAACTTTCCCGCTGAACGAATCGGCGCCATCGACTGCTGCGAACGAGGCTTGATCTACCACGTTGATAGAACCTGACGGCCGTGATGACAACCAGAGCCATTAGGGTTGATGCCGACGAGAGAGCACACGTGAGTTGAAGTGTGATAGCTACAACAAAATCACCATAGGAAGCCACACAGCATACAGTAGGGTAATTGGATCGTTCATCTCGGTGAATAGTTGGGAGAATGCAGACATTTATCAGCTTGTTCGTGACTTGCGCATGTATCATGAGATCCAGGGGGGATGGAATATGTGAGAATCGATCAAGGTACAGTGGATTCTGTCATTTTCGAACAATCAATTGACGAGTTGAGCTGTATGTCAGAGTAGTGCCCCGAATAACAATAAACACGTCCCGCTGTAACGATCATTGGCCGAGCAAGGATGGGGGTCACAAGAGTTGAAGCATTTATGCAGTATCGAAGACTCATCGAGATAAATTGTCTTCAGTATTGGCATCACCAACTTACCACAGCACTACTAAAACCAGACAAAACAGCAGTCGCATCCACATTTCGATACTGCCCTTTCAAACCAAATACAAATCACTGTTGAGGGGGAGGGAAGTTAGTCTAGCCGAAGCCCACATAGGTGCTTGTTATACTGCACTGGGCGAACTCACCTATCTGTATACACACTGAGTCAAAACACTCTACGCATGCCCCTCACTCCATTGTTGGAAGTACAATAGTAGTGCTCGAGTTCGCAGTTTTGTGACATGTGATGTCACACTTTCTATATTCAGTAGTTATACTGTATTGGTAGCACAAGTCCTAACCACGACGCTGTATTCCATCCTCTGATGCGAGTTATACCTTTCTTCATCCATTGTACTTAGAATTGTTGTATATACTTTCCTGGTTATCAGAGTATCATTGAGTTTATCGAGAACTCTATCTGGAAATGGCCAGACAGATATTGTTGGAGGGAATGAAGATCAAAGGCTTAGGTCGATGAAGGGTAAATTGTGGTAAGATGCAAACAAGAACAAACATGGACTTGGCCGCGGACTCGAGACATCTTTCAACCCACCAAATTGCTTTCTATCATGGGTCAAAATTGTATATTGCTATCCCCTTTGCTTCTCAACAAATGGATCGAAATTCAACCTCATCCTTGGGCTTTCGAACTTACATTCTGTTCTTGAAGGACACAATGGAAGAGGACACACCAAAATATCAAAAAAATACAATCTTTTATTTAACTCTTAATACATTCGTTTAACTATTGAACGACACCCCAAACCGTTCAGCACTGGGTGTTCTGGTATACCTGGGTGGTGAAGCACTATTGAAGAGAGATAACAAATCAGCATGGGTTAGAAGGAAACAGTACAACCGGGAAAGTACATACGTTGTAGTTGTCAGCGTTGCGGATAGAGTTGGAAGCAGAGAGGGCGATATCGTTGGCACAACCGTAGATGACGTCAGTAGTGCCAGCGACGGCGTGAGTGAGCTACAAAAATTTTTTTACTCAGTCAGCCACATAAATTCAAACTATTGCACAAGCGTCACCTCGTGAAGAGTGGTCCCACCACGGACGCTGCGGGAGGAAACGGAGGTACCGGTGCAGAGGCTGGAGGTGGGGACTTCGTTGTAGAAGATGCTACAGTAGTAGATGTTGGTGGTGGAGATGACAGTGTAGGCAATGACACCGCTTGTGCAGGCGCCTAGGGGGTCGTTGCAGTTCAAGGTCCTAGAGCTGGAGTTCTCGTTGGCAACCGCGTTCAAGACAGAGATAACAGTGCTAGTGGGATTCGACTTGAAGTATTGCTGGTAGAGCGAGTCTGCGCCATGGGTACTAACGTATGAAGAGCTAACACGGGCGAGAGTCTTCGCCTCAGAGTAGCTATGCACAAATATAGATCAGAAAACATATTGTGGACCTGGGCTTGCTCTCTTACCTGGCGTCGATGAAAGACCTCAAGCTGGAGTTTGTGCAGGTGTCAACAGCCCGTTTGCTCTGCTTCATCTGACGACGGGCGAGGTCACCAGAGATCTCAACATCAACCTTGCTGCCGGTGGCACTGATTTCATGGAAAGTGGCAGAGGCAAGGCGCTCCTCAGCACTGACAGCTTGGAAGGTCACACTGGGCTCAATGTTGAAAGTACCTGCTCCAGCAGACTCAAAGTCGAAGAGGGCAGCAACTGTTGACAATCAGATTTGAATACTCTATGAGGGAGGCAAGGGAGCTTACTCTCGTGTGTGACAGTGAGGCTCTCGCCAGCACTGAGGGTGGTGAATGCAGTGTCATCAAGGTCTTGCAATGAAACGGCAAGCTACAAGGCTTCATTTAATGACATGAGTATACTAACTGTGCGAAGAGCATTACCTTGACACCCTGGAAAGCGACCTCAGACCCGTCCTTGGTGATGGTGAATGACTTGGTTGGGAGCTTGTCATCGAGGATGGTGGCGTATCTGAGGAGCTTAACAGCCTCAGAACCAGTGTTGGTCACCGACGCAGTGAGCTTGAGGTCATCAATCGTGTTGACGGTTTTGGGGGCAGAGAGTTCAACGGTGATGCCATCGAACCTCTTGTGTGGGCTGGCGAGGCCAACAGCGGCGAGACCAAGAGTCAAGAGCGACAGAGCAAACATAGTAGAACTATATACTGAGGGATCCAAGGATCTTGGGGAACATCCTGGGGGGCAAATGGCCTGTATTTGTACTCCTCTGGACTACTGTTTTCCGATTATGTCCAGGATGTGCGTGTGCATGTGGTAGCCTCATATCGTCCGGGTGTATATTGCGTATGTTCCCGCAAGAGAAGGGGATGGATGAAGAAGCAAACAGAACCATGTGGCCCTTGTCGTCCAAAGACATAGCCTACAATACTGTCGGCTTCGAGCCTAACTATTTCAGTGGATCTACAACTTCCAACTTTGGTTGATCCCATCGCAACGACTCCATTGATCTGTCATAGATCACTTGTGTGCCGAATATTCATGATTTCTTGCCGAGTATGCATATGCTCACGATGTAGCGGAGACTCGCCAGAGAGGGCAATGAGATGGTCACAGGAATAATTCATCGACATGGATGTCCCACAGCTGCCCGTGATCCTGCAGAATGCAATAAATGTGATGACGTTTGGCGCTCTCTCCTTCCGTGGGTTCCAGCGAACCTAAAATAGCTAGCTCAGCACTTCGATGTTTATTTACAGCACAATGTGCTTTACCTTCATTTATCGGTGTATTGTATACTCCCTGCTTCTGGCCCCAGAACAGCTATACAAGCTGCTCAGTAACACTCCCAACAACAAAACGATCGAACACTTCTCTCCTGAGGCACACAAGCCACTGGGATTGTAACAGAAAGCTGTAGAACACTCAACTACACATGGATTGATAAGAGTTGAGGTCATATGAGGTACCACAAACAATTCTCTTGATGCCAACTTTCCCGCTGATTGAATCGGCGTAATCGGCTGCTGCTAACGAGACCTGATCTACCACGTCGAAAGAACCTGACGGCCGTGATGACAACCAGAGCCGCTAAGGTTGATGCCGACGAGAAAGCACACGTGAGTTGAGGTGTGATAGCTACAACAGAATGGCCACAGGAAGACCACACAGCATACAGTGGGGTAATTGAATCGTTCATCTCGGTGAATAGCTGGGAGAACACAAGCATTTATCAGCTTGTTCATGACTTGCGCATGTATCATGAGATCCGGGGGGATGGAATATGTGAGAATCGATCGAGGTATAGTGGATTTTATTTCCGAACAATAACTCGACTAGTTGATCTTTGTGTGAGAATTGCGTCCCAGATATCAAGAAGTCCCCCGCGCGTCTCGCGACTATGCAACAGTACGAAGTGATCATTCCCCGAGCAAGAAGTAGGAGCCACGAAAGTTGAGGCATTCATACGGTATCGATAACCCATCGAGGTGGAACCTGCTTTCGGTACCGGTATCACCGATTTATCCACGGCGCTCGTTAAAACCGGACAAAACAGTAATCACATCTACATTCCGACACTGCTCCTTTCAAACCGGACACGGAATCACCGTTGAGAACAAAAAGTTAATCTAGTAGAAGTCCCATGTGGAAGCACTGGCTTCTCCGCTAAATGCGTCGCCAAGCCTTGTCATTGCAATCTCAACGTGGACAATGATAATCAAATAGCATCCCAAGCGTGTCATCACGGCCATTCTTCCGAACAACAAAGTTGCAGTGCCAAGATGTACACGACCGCAAGTGATATACTGTAGATCAAGTCAGCGAATGCAAGTGGAGCCACAAACCGAAAGAAGTCGTAGCCAGAGAGTCACATGCTGTAGGTTCATGCTCGCAAGACGGTGTTGACATTGACCGTGATCATTGCCCAAGACATAATCTAGATTTTGCTACGAGCCTGTCGTCGCGATATGGAAAAACAAAGAAAACGAGTCATGACTTGTCCAAACCCTGTCAAACCACGACATTATTGGTGCAGCGCTTAGTAAGGTCACACTACCCACACGCATGCCAATCCATTGTATAACATTCAAAGCAAAATACATACTCCTTGGGCTTAACAATTATTAAGATACGACTAATACGTTCATTCCTTCCACCATATGCAATCTACAAGTAACATCTTCTCATTCCTTTCAATTTGGTCCTATGAATTGGTATAGGATCCGTCTAACAAGCCCTGACAGGTGCTGAGGATCATTCTGGTAAGTGCTCTGTTAAGAAAATGGAACGTCAGCAACTGCTAGAATGACGTGTAACAGTGTCGGAACACATACCATAACCATTGCCATACCAATGGTCGTGAGTAAAGTCTCTCCCCACTTCCCAGTCTTGAACACCAACCCTTTACCCCTCGCCGCAACCCACAAGCTTTCCAAACCTTTTGGTAACACGTACATCGCCAATTCTCCTCTCCTTCTCTTCTCCTCAATGAACAAAGCCAATCCTGCAGCAAACCCAAGAAGCCAGAACGACCCTTTGGAGATAAGAATATCAATCGTAGACTGCGGGATGGCTGCAAGGGCTGTGGCATGAGATGGCTTTAGCTTCAGCTCAGTAAGGTTCCGATGAAGGTAATGTTTATAACAAAACAGAGCTAAAAATGCATTAGACCAGTACACTTAACAGGATTTGAGAATGGTTTTCGTACTTTGATAGATAACAACGAAGACTCCCAGAAACGCTGAGCTCCTGATACTACCTAACCCGGCTCTTATCATCACTCGTCTGGGATTGTTGACAAATGTCTTGGACTTGAACAGGATTGGGGGTATGAAATGAAGGGCACCATAGATAGGCAACATCCACTTGAAAACCGCAAAGAAACGGTCAAGCGGTACGGCCTTGCACGATGTTAACGCTGGATGAACAGCTGAACAAGGTGCATATTTCGGGTAATATGTTGATGGGTCCCTTGTCGCCGAGGCTGATGCTGGGTAAAATAATTCGCGAACATTCATGAGGTCAGTAAGGTTTGCGGGTGTGATATCCTAGTTCTGGAATTAGCATGCACAACGAAGTCTGGGTTATACATTTAGACACACAGCTCTAGCACATAACTGATCAAGGCTTCTAACATCAAACTGGTTTTCTCGTACAAGGCCATGATTAATGTCAACGCATTGCCGTGGTACTTTGGCAGCCTCGCCGATCCTAGAAGGCTTGTAAACAACCCGAAGACGGTATCATCACCGAGAAAACAATCACCAATTCCGATATGACCGTGGAAGGGTATCCGGGCGAATTAAGAACGCAAACATGATCTGCCCACATCTAAAACAGGCATCGCAATCAACCGAAGCAAACCTTCAAGTTGGCAGTGAATAAAAACATACGCTAGCGCAAACACCAGCACATCTCCATGAGGGATATGGATGTTATGCTTGGTACTGAAGGAATTATACGTTCCTTGCAGGCCACTTGTTAAGGATCAGCGTTTCAGTTCGAATGGCAGTAGGATGCGCGGTACTAACCGAACAAACAATTGCTGCGCAATGATCCCTCTCCTACTTCTCTTCTCCCACATTATTGCCAGGCCTCCCGCAAGAGCCCCAGCCAGCGCAGCATGCCACCTCCTTGTCTTCTTTCTCAAAAAGATCATTTGGGCATGAGCACTCAGTGACAACCGGGCTTTGTGCTCCGGAAGCGCCACTTCCACCATCGAAGTAGGGTTGTCGAGGCTAGGACCACGACCCCTTCGTCTATTTGCACTTGGTTTTTCTTCCGTCTTCTTTGGGTTAATTGCCGGTATGAGAATCGGAAGCGCATTTATTAGGAATTTGTAGAGACCCGTAAATGTTCCTGTATAGTAATTTGTTGGCTGGAGAGCGGAAGTAGTCAAGCTGTGTTACACTGACCAAACATGGCTGCAAATCTCCATGTGTCCAGTCCGAAAATTGCATGCCGTATGAGAGCAAAACGATGATTCCTGGCAAAAAAAAATAATACGTAATGGGCATGAGATACAGAAGAGTATCCACAGTTGAAAAAAGGAAGTACTTTGGAACACGGTTCAGACGAATGAGTGCCAACACGAGATTGATACAAGCGCGAATATTAAATCCCAAGGTAGCGGACCCTGTTCATATCCAAAAAAGCCCAAACCGGTCAGTACATCTTGCTCCAACACTTCTCCCGAATCCATGTACGGGTTCAAAGTGACGCATATTACTCACTGAATCCACCCTTGGCTGCATGCTCCAAACATGCCTTCAAATTATCCAACTCTGCAACCGGCTCCCCTCTATCCCGCCACACCATCTTCCTCGCCTCCCGTAGTCGTTCCTGGTGATTCGCAAGCGCGACCAAGTTGTCGAAAGAGGCCATCGCACGACGGGGGGTAAAAGTGAGGCGTTCCGATTCATAGGCGGGCGTCGACATGCCTGAAGCCGGAGCGGTGGTTAATGGGGTATTCTCATTTTCCATGGTATGTTCTATCCCCGCCCACGATGAAATGGAAGGGGGAGGGGGGGAAGAGCGTAAGTTTCCTCGGAGTCCAATACAACCTCCACGCCAATTTGCCCCCACAGGGAAATAGTTGTTACGTAATACACCAGGAACAGCCTCTTAATTGACAGTCTAACTAACTTTTACTTTAGCACTTGAATTGCTCCCAGACGACGAAATACGTGGAGCTCGACCACCAACACCTCGAGCTCTGGAAGCAATCACATCTACCATCAGGTGTTCTCCTAATGCACATATTCCTGCAGACCATAGAAGAAGCAGTGATGTTATACAGAAGAAGCTAATCGATTGTCCGATTTCAAGCCATGAGCCTTCGCAAAGAAATTAGACATTAGTGTGAGGAGGGTGAACAATCTGAATATCGTACCTGTATCCTGAACCCGGAAAAAGAATGTCAACGTCATCCCATCTGTGAGTGTGAGAGCCACTAGCAAGAGTGAGAATGGTGGTAGATGAAGCGTGTTGTTTAAGACTGCGAATGTCACTGATAAAATTATATAGGGTACTACAATCTTGAAGATCTGTAACCACTATCAGCACATATACAACAAAGGAGCGTGTGACTCACAAGAAGTCCAGCCATGAAAAATGGGCTGAATTTGGGTATCAACCGGTAAACCGGTTCTAGATAAAATGATCTACCAGCCAAAGTAAATCAGTGTGTGATCTTATACCGGCAATATTGGAGACATACGATATAGATGCAACACTGACAAAAACAGGTCAGAAATGCAAATTTTGAAGCACTAAAGTTGCGACTCACTTTCCGGTTCCAAAGAATCCAACTTGCACGAAAAATAAGAAAAATAATGCAATTCTCAGATCACCCAATTGAAATGTATATGTATCTTTGGATGTGTGTGTTGTTCTTCCTCCTTCAGATCCGGAATCTGACACAGAGGCTGGTGACGACGTCACGAGGTGATACTGGCGTATGATGCCCTCCACTAGAATCCACGTCACCAACGTGACGGCATAGGCACAATAGAATAACCCCTCAACGCTGATCGATAATATAATGAAGCAAGGACTGAAGCCAAGGAAGGACGTGAGCAGTCGTGAACTAACGGTGCGATGTTGTTCTCGATGAACAAATGGTAATACCGAAGATAACGCTAGTAGTTTCATTAGCGAAAGGACCCTTGTCGAGGGCAAGAAAGTACTAACTTAGCACAATCCAACCCACAATCTGATTCCAGATTGGTAGGCCAAGTTTAGCTTGCAAGCTTCTCACTGAACTGGCAGTGACAACCATCGAAACGATGACCAGCGCCATCTGGACGTATAATCGGATCTTTAACGCTTCGGCACCAATGGTCCCACTCCTTTTCTCAACACTCCGCATAACATATGGCATGCACACCCTTGCGATAACCAACATGACTACACCACCCAGTTCTCTATCTCCCGAATTGAGAAAGACCGAACCATCGGGACTAGGACAAAGACTCACATCAGGAGCAGATTCTCCGATTTGTCCACAGGTAGTAGCGGAAAGAGGCCAGTCACTGCACAGGATGCCCCCCAAAGTAGAATTGCAGGCATGTTGTCTTGCCTCAAGCCAGCAGGCCAAGTTAAAGGCCATAGAACGCCAGTTATGAAAAATCCAATACTCCAGATAGATCTATGCGTATATCCCATCTACCGTCATTTATTTCGTCTCAGCTGCGTGGATGGACCTCGTGATAGTCAGAATACGTACCACCATAGCCTGTAAAGAACCCACGACTAAGACACCAGTCCCAATGAACCTTCCATAATCGAGCGAGAAAATCCCTGACCAGTGCAGTTGAGACAAAGCTGGTACCGCACGCAACAAAACTTGATTCCAGAAGTATACCGGGAATAAGATGTACAGATAAAATGACCAAGGCGACTTTTGAATCGCAAATGCAGACCATGAAATGACAGTGACCAAGAGTGACAACACGGTAATGCTGGATTGGATTATTGGGCTGGTAGGGGTGGCGACCGCGAATGCTTGTGCAGGTCTGAAGATATGCAACGAACCGTAAGCCGCCCAACCGAGATATGCGACGCTCACAATGAAACGGATGAGCGTTCGATCGTATGTCTGTAGGTAATGCAATCCATCCAACCCTATTTGAATTGCCTCTCCTGACTTGAGGCGTGCAGCGTACCACTGCTTCTGTTGTATGAGTTTCTCAATTTCCGCGATTCGCGATTTGAGGGACATATGGGAAGCAAGAAGCATGAAAGGTTTGTAAAAGATGGTATTAGCTTCTTTTAGATCTGCATGACACGTGTTCAGCAACACCAAGATGGATTGAGGATGAACTGTACCATGTTTTATTTTATAATGCTCTAGAATGACCTGATCTCGTCAATTACTACAACCGTCTACTAATGATCAACAAACCTTTGCATTGACAAGTGCAGCATGTGCAACAGCTTCGTCATTATACACATCTGGTGCTAAATAACCAGGACGAGATGGATCAACATCTGGAAGAACGCCGACGGAGTTAACTGGCCACTCCGAACCAATAAGGGCGGCCATGAGGGAGGCAACATCCGCCTGTTCCACATCCCGTCGGAGAAGGTGGTCTAGACCCCATGGTTGAGAATATGAATCATGTGATGATGGTATCGAATCAGGCAAAGGCCCGCGAATGCCTCGACCCCATGTAATGAGTGGAGTACGTGTGTTGTCGGGATCTGCACGTATATTCTAACATGGTGAGGCATGTTGTGGTGAGGAAGAGAAAAGACAGAAGGTACTGACGACCATCACCGTGATTGCCGATAACGGACATGCCATGATCGGCAGTGAAAACGTAGCTCGTTTGCTGGTCACCATTGTAGAAGGATGAAAGGAGAGACTCGACTTCGCGAACGATGTTATCCACCACCATGATATTATTCATATATTCCTAACATCAAGTTAGTGACAAAGTAAACTCGAGAAATCAGGGCAGACCTTGGAGTGGGGCCGATATGAGTGGCCGGTTGTATCAAGACCAAGGAGGTGAAGGAAAAAGACAACTCCGGGAGAACGTAGCTGCCTGTCTAGTAGAGGATCAGTTGTGGCATTCGTTAGTAAAGTCTTGAGCTCGTCCAACACCCATAGATCCAGGGCGGTAGCGTCTATTTGAAGGTAAGGTGGGATATAGGGCGCATATATAAAGACAACTACCTTTAGTAAAATCCTCATCATCTTCCGAATAACACCAAGTTTTGACTTTTCCGGGAACTGCACCGTGAGCAAACATGGGCAAAATATCAGGCGAGCCGAAGGAAAAAGTGTATGTTGACTGGTTAAACACTGAATCGAAGTCCACCTAGCATGAGCCGCCAACCCATTAGGCTTTATCAATGCATCAATTTAGCGGACCTACTGGATTCGTTTTCCATCCCTGGTAGCAATAAGAGGTGTCATCGACTACCAAAGAGTAGAGAAATTCGAACTCACTTTTGTCACAGCAGAGACGTCCTCATACATACCACCTACAGTCGCATTAATAACTATTTCTAGGTCCGTTTGATAGATAGAAAGCACACCTATAAGGGCGACATGACCTGGTCTACTCTCGGTTGGCACTCGAGTATGTGAAATTCCAAATGCCCCACGTGTTTCCACGATCGAGCGTAAATGAGGCGCAACAATCTTGGGTGCATCGTTAAATGGAAATGCATTCGGCGTGAAAAGCATGTCAGCGCGCAGTCCATCACCTATTGCAACGACAATTCAGCATGGATCAAACAACAAAACCCCAAATCATTACCGACAATAAGCACCAAACGTTGAGCTTTTGCGCTTCCAGGTGCTTCTACCTTGTACCTTTGCATTCCATGTACTACAGGACTTGTGAAGTAACAATCGAACACAGTGCCAATGTACACGAGGTGGAAAACGAGTCCAACGACCAACAATCTTGCAACATTTGCTATAGCCTTCCGAGCGCGTCCACCATGGCTGGTTCGTGTTTTGTTTTTCGGTAACGTTGCACCAGTCGGCGATGTCTTGATGTCCGTCGGTGAAGATGACATTCAACTGCCCCCCTTCTGCCCCAACGAATGTGAAATTCGATTTCCGGATTGAGGCCAATTAGTTTGTTTCTGTTAGAAACACAATCTATTGACATGACAGCATCAGCACGTGACATGCCGACTTGCCTCTTTTGATCATTTCCCAAATCAAATTCACTTTCCCCCTTCCTCTTCTGCTTGACCAGCATTTGAAGACGCTCTTGTATCGCACGCCGAATGTTGAAAAAACGGGTGTCTTACTACTATGACCGTAACTATGTCTTTTTTTCCCCAACTACTGAGGAATCTCACAGTCTCCCAGCCGACGTGGGTGCGTATACGTATGGTCTTGGACATCCCATGAAGCCGCATCGAATACGGGTAACCCATGACCTGGTCAATGCATATGACATGTTGGATCAGATGCACGTTCTTGTAAGTATTAGCTTCCCAGGTCACCTCTGCATAGTCTCATAGTCTCAATCGTCTTGTTTTCTAGCGACCGAGACGAGCATCCCCTGAATCAATGAGTGCCTTCCACACAGACGAATATGTCCATTTTTTGAACAGAGTAACCCCAGAGACAGCTGAAGATCTAACGTATCACGGGACGAGATGTACGTGCTCTGCCACCCTGTCTCCCCAGCTCTGCCAGTTCACATCTGACTGCACCAGTCCTCGTTGGCGAAGACAACCCCGCTTTCGAAGGCGTATTTGAGTTTTGCTCTATATCTGCGGGAGGATCTATAGGTGATTCATACAGTCTCTCGTAGCTCTGTGTGTGTATGTGTGCTAACGTCTTCTAACTTGGCAGGGGCTGCAAACCGAATCGCTTCAGGGGCAGCCGACATCGCAATCAACTGGGCTGGTGGACTTCACCATGCTAAGAAGCGCGAGGCGTCTGGTTTCTGCTATATCAACGATATCGTGCTTGGGATTCTCGAACTTCTTCGGACCTACCCCCGCGTTCTATATATAGACATCGACTGCCACCACGGGGACGGCGTGGAAGAAGCTTTCTACACCACTGATCGCGTCATGACGTGTAGTTTCCACAAATTTGGAGAGTACTTTCCTGGTACTGGAACCCAAGAAGATAGAGGGAGGGGGAAGGGGAAGGGGTACGCGGTGAACGTGCCGCTGAAGGATGGAATTACTGATGAATCTTTTCGGAGCGTGTTTGAACCTGTGAGTGATAGTACTTCGAGTGTTTCCTTCCTCTCGTGTTCACTTTGAATACTTAGGTAATATCAAAAATATTGGAAGTATATCGACCGTCAGCTGTAGTATTACAATGTGGTGCCGATTCCCTCGCTGGAGACAAACTAGGTTGCTTCAACTTGACAATGCATGGACACGCCCATTGTGTTCAATTCCTACGAAGACAAAACATTCCGCTCATCCTCCTTGGTGGAGGTGGTTATACGGTGAAAAATGTTGCAAGAACATGGACATACGAAACTGCATGCGCCTTAGGAATAGAAGATACCATAAACCCTAATTTACCATGGAGCCAATATTTTGAATGGTTCGGTCCAAGATACCGCTTGGAGGTTGCAGAGAATAATATGGATGATGTAAACGTTAAGGATGGCTCATTGGAAAAGGTTCGGTAAGTATCACAGTCATCATAGAGTTTTGAGGAAACGCTTATAGGCGAATATAGGATTACAGCGCTTGAACAATTGCAAGGTTTAATACATGCACCATCTGTTGGAATGCATGATGTTCCTAGACAAAGCGTCGGCCAGCATCTTGGTTTCAAGGATGAGGAACACAAACGTGACAATTTAGATGAGCGGCTTGCTCGTGAGTCTTCTTCATTCCCTTATCATTCGGGGTGCTTCACATAAGATATCAGAACATGTGCGATACGTTTACGATCTCCAAGAATCAGACACAACATCCGAAGACTCAGACGATGATTCGTGGGATTCAGACGACTCTGAAGTCTCAATCCGAAGACGGCGATCCGCTCGTCATATAACAAAGCAGCCCACCCGGAAGCGAATGAGCCTGCTTACTGGACAATACTTTGATGTTCCGTCCTATGAGGGATTCAGCCATTACGAGTGCGGTGCGCCGCCAAGCAAAGCAGCCAGACGCCGGTTCTTCCAGAGCAGCGCACAATGGGATGGAAACTATGGGCGTGTCATGTTGGGGCAAAATGGGGCACGAGTTTCGCCAGGGCCACTCGGCCCACAACATGCATTAAGTGCTTTGATGGAAAGAGGTGGACGAGAAGCGGAATCTCCAGGTCCTGAAGATGTCGATGATGATTGGGACGAGATGATGGCTGAGTCATGAATTTGGACCTTTTATCTGTATGATTATCGTGATGTAAGTTATAATTGCATACAACGCAGCTTGGATGATATACTTTGTTCTATGTTCCCACTTTGAGTGGAATGGATTGCGTATTAGCGTATAAACATAGACACGTGGCATTTACTTCCAATCTCGAGTGACTTCAAGTTGATCTTCAATTGAAACTACACACACACACACACACACCATAGCTATGCCCAGCAGCTCCAATGTCCCGGTAATAATCCTATAATGAACTTTGAATTCGTTTACGGCAGGTTATGACATCCAGCCTATCAGCACCTTCCTATTTCCTGTTCGCTGACTTGGGATATCAGACCCAAAAATAGTCTGAATTCAAGACGCTAAAGGACTTAAGCTTCCTTGTCTGTATTCTCCACATGGGCCCCAAAGCCTCATCCCAATCCATGATAAACAATAACCTAATTCGCAGTCCATCCCATAATTGATTTTAGCGTCCGGCTTCTTTCTTTTTACTAACCATGACCACCACTCAACCCCAAGGGATTGAACCAGCTACTGTCCCTGGGCCAGGGCCGTCTTTCAAAACGTCGCTCAAAGCGAGAATAGACGCGTATAAAGTCAAGGTGACAACAAAGGAAGGGTGGATAGGAGACTATGATTATGCTTGGTAATGATATTCATTCCTGAACGTTTGAAATGCTTATACAGTACCAGGTTATGTATGCCTTCGATTCCGTTCATGAGGCGGCGGAAAAGGCGCCTTCCACTGTTTTATGCGCTGGAACAACAGCTCCCCTTGATGCTCGCACTCACCAGTGGATTCCAGCATGCCCTCGCCATGCTCGCTGGACTCATTACACCACCCATAATCTTCGCATCGGCGCTAAGCCTAGATAGTCCAACTGCCGCTTACATGATATCAGCTTCCTTGATTGGATGCGGTACGCAGACTACTTTAGCATAATTGTGTGGTGTCACAGACTAACTTGGACTCTTCGCCGCCATGTTTGGAAAGGAATCATGAGCTTGGTACAAATGTCGCGACTACATCTATTTCGTGGTTATTATCTTGGAACTGGTTTGATTTCTGTAGTAGGCACAAGCTTCTCAACACTCAGCACTGCAAATGCTGTATGATCACCTTGTCTCCATTTTTGCCTTGCTTTAACAGAAGTTGTGCAGATTTTTGACGCAATGTACAAGGATGGAACGTGTCCGATGATCGATGTGAATGGCGTAACCAGCCGAGGCCCCTGTCCCAACGCGTATGGAATGCTTCTGGGTGCGTTCTTGTGCGCAAAATCTCCATATTCTGGCTTCAGACAATCAGACAATTCCAGGTACTTCGTTAATTTGTTCCTTCCTTGAGATCTTCTTGTCGTTCTGTCCCCCAAGGGTTCTCAAGCGAATCTTTCCTCCAATTGTTACTGGTTGGTAAACACATAGCCAACTCGTCTGGATTGTATCTTACTTACTTTCATCAGGGACAGTCATCTTGATGATAGGTGCATCGCTGATTGGTTCTTCTGGTATTCCCAATTGGGGCGGTGGCTCGAACGACTGCAAGAACAGACCTGGATCCGGCTTTTTTGCACTTTGTCCCAATGTTGATTCTCCCCGCGCCCTCCTGTAAGTTATCATAACTCGGTAAACTAGATAGCCGCAAATTGGTCTATAGATGGGGAGCTCCTGAATTTATCGGCCTTGGTTTTCTCTCCTTCATGACCATCATTCTTACCGAGATATTTGGATCACCCTTCATGAAGAATATCAGTATTATCATCGGTTTGGTAGTGGGTTGCATAGTTGCGGGAGCCACAGGCTACATGGATGGCAGCAGCATTAGATCAACACCTGCCATTACCTTTCTATGGTTCATGTCGACGATCATTCTTATATTTTTACTAACCTGCGAGTATAGGGTCCACAGGTTTCGGATTGGTGTCTATCCACCAGCCATCCTCCCCATGTTAGCCGTTTATAGTGGGTCTCCAGCTGCTATCACCTCTACCGAATAACAAGTCGTCTAGTTTCATTAGCGATGGAAGCAATTGGCGACATTACCGCATCGGCAGAGGTCTCCAAACTACCGGTTCATGGGGAGGAATTTGACACCCGTGTACAAGGCGGAATACTGGTTCGTGTTATGTCTAAATATCGTTACTTTCACCAACAGTCCTTCAGGCAGATGGAATTAGCGGATTCGTCTCCGCCTTATTTACAGTTACACCCCTGTCTGTATTCGCCCAGGTTTGTGAAGTAAAAGTTTGCCCTCTCGTGTACGAATAATCATTTGCACTTCAGAATAACGGCGTCATAGCCATCACCCGTTGTGCAAACCGCTCTGCGGGCCGGTGGTGCTGCTTCTTCCTCATCCTCTTCGGCATTCTCGGCAAGATTTCGGGTGTATTTTTAGCAATACCCAATCCCGTTCTTGGTGGCGTCACAACATTCTTGTTTGCAAATGTCGCTATCTCTGGACTACGCGTCTTGTCACTAGACGGGTTTGCAAGAAGGGAGCGATTTGTACTTGCAGCCGCCTTATTGATCGGCTTTGGAAATTTGCTTGCGCCAGGCATTTTCACTCATTTGTTTGAAGGTGTAAGCCACCCAAATTCTGGCTTGAGAGGGTTATTCGATTCTATCACGATTGTATTGAGCACTCCATGTGAGACAGCTATCCTTGGGTTTTTGTTTCGATACTGATGTTGCATTTATAGTCCTTGCAGCAGGAGCAGTGGCATGTGTCATGAATCTGATACTACCACAAGATGAATCAGAAGAGGATAAAGATGTCGAAGTCGTCTCTGATGATTTAGATATAGAAGGTCAACAGGTTAAGAAGGCTTTACCCGATTCATAATTCAGCACCCGTATGGTCTTTTAATAACGAGAAACAAGGTCATTATAGCGAATATGGCGAATTGAAGATGATGGTTGCTAATATTATGGCGGCGCATCAAGCGCTACATATGTATGATCCAACCCCCTCCTTTTCTCTTATTACAATACATCCTTCGGGAACCTTAATTCCGCCTGCAGGTGTCCCACATCATGGTTTTTTGCCCGAAAGTCATCTTCTCCATTCTCTCATCGACGCATTTTTTGCAAGCATAGGGCGACATCTCTCCGCCAACCCTACCCAGAGTCATGCAGCAACGCGGAGTATTTGCACCCCTGTGCTTGCCGCAAAGCATGAACTCAACGTCGTAGCTGTGTCCGCAGTGCATGTAATGTCTGGAGATAACGTGACACATTTTTGCAGGAGATAAACTGAAGCCGCGTCAGCATCCAAGCCGAAAGATAGATTATTAGTATGAAAAACTCACAAGTGTTAGAAGATAAAAGATCTGAGCGTGTATGTGGATTGGAGTTTTCAAGAGCTGCTTATTTGTGGGGGTCGATATGCATTTCTCTGGGTGTTTTATACGTACCAGAAGACTGCTGGATGGGATCGCTTAAACTTGAGGAAGTGATGCTTATCCATGAATCACAAAGAAACAGGTCGCCAGTGAGGGAGCGGGACGTTACACAGAAACAAAGGGAGAGTGAAAGAATTTGATATTTTTGAAAGGAATGAGTGTTTGCCACATGTTACTCGGCTCGTGGAAATGACTGATGGTTATACGTCGACAGGCATTTTGAAACGTTTTCAGTTATCCACTCTTTCAAGTCAGTCCTGGGAGCATGGTATGACGTGGAGATAGAGGCTATGCAACCATGAATGGTGTCGTGATTTTAAGGTATGGGACAATCCACGAGGATGCTTACTTTTTGCATTCAAAGAATGGTAATACCACCTTTACTAATGAGTTTGAACATGACATTACAGGTGAAGCACTATTTCAATCATTTTTTGATGCATAATTATTTCATTGCATATCTAGTTGGTGAAGCAATCCCTTATCGTGGACTCCAGTCCTCCCAAGTGTGTGAGGCGGAAGTCGTGAGCGTGAATAATTTGCCATATTTGGATGCGCCGGCTTTCATTTTAAGTTTGACCCTCTCAGGACTGGCCCGGGGACTCAGACACACCACAGCGTGTCCTGCTCTTTCAGAAAATACTTCATCGATACTTTTTGTCTCGCCTAACGGATACTTTGATAACATGAGGATAACATGAGCTGGGAAGGTTGATTAGACTAACCTTTGATGGTGATTTGAAACTAGTGCTGGTTTCTAGAATTGTAATGAAGCGCCCGTTAGGGTTCAGGATACAGCAATCCCAATCCTGGGAATCAACGAACCTTTTCACCCACACCTGAACGTCTATCCAAAGCTTCACGGACAGAAGAAGCCAATGACCGATTTCCCTGATAATCTAGGCTCAACTCATCCGAGCTCCACAGCGGTTCCTGGAAGGCGCGATATTCGTGAGCCATTTCACGAGGCTATTCATACCTGACGAAATGATCATCAACTTTGTAGACACAGAATCATTACAGCAGCAGAACAGCCCTCCTCAAAAACATCAACTGAAGAAGGATCGGGATAACTGGGAGCACTGCCTCCAGCTTGTTACAGATTACGATAAGGACATGTGCAATGCATGGAAGGAAGAAATTGACAAACTTCTGATCTTTGTTAGTGCCTTCATATATGCGCCTTTGAACGTTTCACATCTGACGCATGGAATTATCTTAAATAGGCCGGTTTATTCTCTGCAGCGGTCACAGCATTTGCAGTGGAATCATATAAATGGCTACAAGAGGATCCTTCAGAGACATCGGAAAAAATACTTTCGAAAATCCTGCTTCAGTTACAGGGCGGTATTACGTCCTCTACTACAAATTCAGAGATCATAACCTTCATTCCAAGTTCATCTGCTGTAAGAACGAACATATTTTGGTATCTAAGCCTGACACTTAGCCTTGCGACCGTTCTGATTGGTATCTTGTGCTCGCAATGGTTGAGGGAATATCAGCGCCCTTCCGGAGACTTGAGCCATAAGGAAGCACTCGAACTTCGCCAAATGCGTTATGAAGGCATCCGTGTTTGGAAAGTATCCTCAATTCTTGCGCTGCTTCCTCTTTTGCTTCAACTTTCTCTTGTATTATTCTTCATTGGCCTCTTAGATTTCTTATGGACATTAAATCACAGAGTTGCGTTACCGGTCACCATTGTTGTCAGCATAGTAGGCCTGTTTGTGTTTCTAACAACACTACTGCCAGGACTCCAATCTCTCTTTTCCTGGAATCCGGCCAGTATTATCGCGCAATGCCCCTACAAATCTCCCCAATCATGGCTAGTGCACCAGTTATTGCTTCGTATAGCGCTACTTTTTTCGGCCATCGCGTCTTCAATCCTCAGTTCCCTCTTGTGGGTAT
Source organism: Amanita thiersii Skay4041 (assembly GCA_002554575.1). Lineage (NCBI taxonomy): Eukaryota > Fungi > Basidiomycota > Agaricomycetes > Agaricales > Amanitaceae > Amanita > Amanita thiersii. The sequence goes on along the minus strand of KZ302132.1, from coordinate 23,579 downwards.
GTGGACGATTTGCGTACTTAATCCGCCAACCTGGGACTGTTAGCAAACTCCAACGCTGCCGCAACTCATTACGTCTGAGATGGAAACCCAACCGCCTTCGATTCCAGGCTTGGGATGCCAACTGGCGTGACTACGACAATCGTTGGCTTCACGTTCGCCGCTTGATAACTGGTCGCAGCATACCCTCAAATGGGGATATGAACTCCTACCATTATCATGATACGTTTGAAGCTCTCGCATGGATAAGGACAACATTTGCCCAGAGCCGTGCTGCTATGCTATCTGTCTATTTCAGTATCAAGGAGCTGCCCATATCTTCTATCGTTGAGCTTGGTTCTCGTGATTGTTTCAAACATCTCAGGCTAGCTGCAATAAATAATCGCAACCACGATTACGATCGAGTCGTTGATATAGTCTCGACAACATTCCTCTCAAGTATCCGGCCTAGTCTTCATAATCTTGAAATCGATAGACATTTGATAGAATCCTATTCATGTCAACTCCAAGCTACTCCAATGTCGCAACTGCTTCATATACCATATCCGCGATCTGTATCGTTACAAGGCGAGTTTTCCTTTAGAAAATGATCTGAGTATGATTTAATCTTTTGTTAGCAATCGGCCCTGAACTACGTGTTCGATTGTTTAAATCTTTCATTCGTGGATTTACAGATGGTGTCCTTCCGCCCGATGAGCTTGCGTCGACACTACCCATTATGCTGGGGTCTATGACCGGAGCTTACGAACCAGTACACAAGGCGCTACTCTGTATGCTAGCCACTGAGCTTCTTCAGACTCTGGGAAAGTGGATACAACAGCCCGTTTCCGACTCCAGGTTTGCAAATAGGCATCTTTTACGGGATAGATTACAGAGCGGAATGCACTTTCTTTACTTGTGTGAAGCGAGTACTCGTCCCATACTACAAAGTGGTGGGCTTTTCAAGAGGCACAAGGAAGGATCAGAACCAGCATTTGGTGCAGAGTTATGCCTGTGGTCGCAGTTTGTGGGGCTGGTGGACATTGTGGATCATATCATCGTTGCTGAGAGTGGCGGTTTCTACAGTGCAAAAATAACTCCACATCTTCATCATGGTTGGGAAAATGTACTGATCTTTTCAGGGAGAATCAGAGCGCTGCTTAAGGATATGGACAACAATCCATCTGAAACATCAGGTACACTACCCCAAGCGTAATCATATATTGATCTCATGTAGGGAAAGGAGGGAAAGGACGGTATCTTTAACTCACATCTGACAGATGTATCTGATCAAAGAAAATTAATGTATCAAAAAATCGTAGAGCTACGACTCCATTATCCAATTGTGTCTCCTATCATTTTATGATCCTAACCTCAAATCTTGGCCTTCAACCTTTCACATATATTCGCTAATTCTTCCTTTTCTACTTTCTTTTGTGGCCAATTCTGCTCAAGGCTCAGGACAAGTCCTTCTTTCTCATTTGGTTTAGGGATAACGTGGAAGTGAACGTGATCGACGTGCTATAGGAAGGGATTGGTGTGATTAGTGCTGGTATTGCTCGTCTGTGTCGGGTCAGTAACACTTGCCTGGAATGCCAACCTGCCGTTATTCTGGAAGGAGATTAGCAGCTGAACGTACTAAGTCTTTATGTGCTAGGATTACCTGCAGAATATTGTAATTCTCTACCCCTGTCGCCATTGCTACCTTCTTCATCATAGGTCCAACATCACGGAGGTACTCATCTGGCAAGTCGGCGATTGTCCTGGCATGGTCTACTCACACAGTCAAAGCCAAGATAGTCAGCTCCATGGTGCATGTGGGGCCCGTTGAGAAAGATGATTACATTTTGGGATAATCTGTGTATGGCCATCCGATACAGGACTTATGTCGAGAAAAGCTAAGCTATCCGATTGTAAGCTTATATTTGATGATGATGAATCACCAGGAGCTTACCTATAGTTGGTTTCTAACACTTTGAAACTGGGAATTTTGCCTATTAATGTTCTTAGCCTTGCTCTGAAACAACAACTCTGGGGACAAATATCTACCCTTGATGATGAGGCAGAATATACACCTTGCAATGTGACGATACCACTTTAGCGCCATATTATGGTGCGGACCAACATAGATTTATGCTTACTTCTCGTCCAGGTTGTTAGTCATTTCCAGTGAGTGATGATTGCGCTACAAGTCGCTTCAAAGCCTCAGATGGACGAAGAAGCGACCTTTTAAAGCGGTTTCGCAATCGGCAATGTCCGAATTCCATCTTTACCTCCGGGGCTATCGATTGTTGGCATCAACACCGAAGAATGAACATCAACACGTGAGTTATTAGAAATAGACACTTGTCTCCAGTCTCCATGGTGAGCGCTAAGTAAGTACCTGATTTTATTATCTTCTTTGATACCAAGTTGGTGAACAGCTCACCACAGTCGCTAATTTTGTCTATCCTTTCTCATGCTCAGGCTGGTAATGAAAAACCGCTGTAATTCTGATATTTGTGCGCAGATATTCGATGAAATAAAGACTAATCATTGACATCAACGACCTCAAGTCGCTATACTGGACGTCTTTGTCGTCCTTACTGACTCTAAAATGCACACAATACGCATTCAAATTTCCCAGAACAATCAACACTTGATTCAATCAGTCATCAAAGAAGGCATCTTCAACTATATTCGAATACCTGAGGAAAAGTTCACAGCCATTACACCATTACTGCGTCATCCTTCCATCCTTCCACTTCTGAGTCCTCAGATGAGTTATACTGCAGATATGTATGTTTCATGCGACAACAGCATATCTGTCGGGCTCTCATGCGTTCCAAGGATCACTGAGTTTCTTAGCGTCAACGAGTGCTGCGCTCGCCTCAGCGTCTTAAAATAGTTGCTCTAAGAATGGCGTTCTACACAGCCAAATCATATATCCCATGTTGCTGTGGTGCAGGCAGTGGCATATCCCTGATATCAAAGGTAAAGTTGTTAAACATAAGTCAAATTTTTGACATTTATGCGCATCCGGTAACTGATAACGAAAATAATATACATATCCAAAAAGCTCAGTAAAAGCAAAATCGGGCTTAAATACCCCACAACTTTGGCATTCAAGGTGTTCCTTTACCTGAGCCCGAAGCGAGAATGACAATCGTCGTACCTCCGACGTTATCTGTTCTGGTATCAATATGGATGGAAACATTGGTCTATGGTTGGTTTTTTATTGTATATCCCCTCCTCGACCCAAATAACACCCTTCACAATCGTAGGAATCAATGTAGTGGTATATTCCGTATGCCTCTATGTGTTTTTATCGAAGAATCCGCGCCGGGCCAACAGAGTACAGAAGGGTCTTGCGGTGGTGTCTACCCTACTGTATGTGTCACAAGATCCTTGAAACGAGATAAAGATGGGATGCTAACTCAGTATTGACTATAGTTTCGTTACCGCCACCGCCCATATTGCCGTAAACCTTCGACGCTTAATTGAGGGATATGTCCTTCCACCAACAAAAGAAGCCATGACAAAATACCTTCTTGACATTACCGTTCCAAGTGATGTTGCGAAACAAATTCTTCTCGTTTTGGTTGTGCGTATCTGCTTTCCAAATTTTGTTCCTTCGGAGTAGTGTCATTAACTTGTGTGGGTTATAGAACTTATTTTCCGATATCATTATTGTACGTCGTCAATATAAAATCTACGTGGGGATACCTATGAATAAGATTACTTTCGTATACTGACAGACATGGCGCGTTCATGTTGTGTGGATGGGAAGGTGGTATATCACCATCATTCCTATCTGTTTATGCCTCGGTGTATTCAGTATGTTTTCACCCCCAAGTACTCAGCCTCCTTCTTATGACGTTTGTTGCTTTATATGTTGAACAGCTTGTGGCATGGCAGTGAGTATTTGTGTCTGACCACTCCCTCTCCTTTCCACATGGATCCTTCTATTATTCTCGGCGGCCTGAACATTTACTAATAGCCTCCTTATCAACAATGACAGACTGCGATCCTAATTACCATATCCAAACCTGGGCAGAGTATCTTTCTAGAACGGATCTCGACCTGGGGTACTGCCTCCATATCCCTTACTCTGATAATGAATGTCAGCGCCACCATCCTCATCATATCAGGTATCTGGTGGTCGACGAAATCTATCCGTGAACTTGCTCAAGAGTCTAACCGGATGGATACCACGTGGGCGCACAGGAACAAGTATTATTGGCGTTTGATGGTGGTATTGGTAGAGAGTGCAGCAGCTGCGGCGATAGCGCAAACAATCGAGCTTGTGTTCTATGTGACCAAGTTCCCGGGGGTATATTTCGTGGCGGACACAGTGGTACAGATTGCCGTGAGTATTTGTCATACAGCTATCTTGAACGCATTCATTGAGAGGATAAAATAGGCAATCTCTCCACTTGTCATGATTGCCTTCATTGGACTTTCAACAAAGAGAGGTGGAAGCTGGACGGAGACTACAACATCATATTTTCAACCATCAAATGAAGGGTATTTCGAAGGAGTAAAAGAGCGGAAGCTGACGAATCTGCCTGATTCTAGTACCAAGGGAAAGACGTATGATGAAAGTGCCAATGGGAGTAGGACTCTGCGAGGAGAGGACATTATTGAATTTGGAGACATGGATGGATCAGCTGAAGAAATCACCAATTTGAATGCTAGCCATCACGGAAGTGAGTGTGGTAGTAGTAGCCAGTGAGAGTAATAAAAATGAGACCAAAAAAATAAATTGCTCCCTGCAAGGCTCGAACTTGCGACCTCAGGATTGCAGGATCATGTGATCCCTCATATTACTATGAGACCTGCGCTCTAGCCAACTGAGCCAAGGAAGCAGTTATACATTTGCTTTTCCGCAGCAGGATGAATGGACACTGGGAATGAATTGAAAATGTATGGAAAAATCGTGCTCCTCTGTGGGACGATGGTTGAAAACGAGTGAATCGCGGATATGAACGGCGGATAAATCATGTTCAGGCACGCTGACATGAGGAGGCTTGTGTCATTGAGGGGTGTGCCAATGTTATCCACGTGGCTTCAGGATGGCTGAGACCCACAGTCGGGTGATTCGTCGACATCCCTCTCCCATCGCCGGTTCACAGCAAATCCCACATTTCACCTCCTTTCTCTCTCTAATATTTCTTAACTCATAACCATTCACAGGTTCTTGCCCATTCAAGTTTAAACTGCGATACACCGTGTAAACAACTCAGCCACCCGCGGGAGTGTCTACTTCTCTCTCTCATACTTCTTTTCTCTGCTATTCTACATTCTTTGTCCTAACGGCCCCCGTAATCTAAAGGGTTGGTTTACACCATGCCTGACTACGTTTATGCATTACATGACTTTTTTCCTGAAAACGAGGACGAAATCTCTTTCCGTGCCGGTGACCGGATCGAGGTAATTGAGAAGGACGAACAGTATGGTGATGGCTGGTGGCAGGTAAGTGTTCCTTCATTGACAATCCTCCTCATGTCCCGCAACTACCCCCATTTCTTTTCTTTGGAACACCAACGACCCGTCACTGGGATGGCGCGCACAGCATTCTTCTCCTTTACTTCTCATAATCACAGGCTATGGAATTCTCTAATTTTAAATATACAGGGGCGCAATCTGGAAGGAAACCTTGGACTCTTCCCTCAGAGTTATACCGCTCCTGCACCTCCTCAACCAGCAATGCCGGCAACCTCATCTTCAACAGCTGTTGATCAGGTGGAAGATGGCAGTCAGGATTCGGAGCATCGTCGCTCAGATTCTGACGGCGAAATGATGAAAGCTACTTTGACCGATGTTCAGAAAGCAATCGAACAACTCGGTCAAGGTGACACGGCTACCGAGGACGGTGACGGAGCTAGGAGCTTTAGCTTTGCCAGCTCACGCGATGACAGGGACACAGAGGTGGAGACCGACACGGACCCTGATACCAGTGATTTAGACCGAAGTCAGAATTGGCACAACAGTGCTAGAAGGAAGCTGGCGGAGAAAGCACGACGAGCCGTGGAGGAAGCGGAGAAGCTTGAGGCTCTGATGGGAAATCCAGAAAGCAGGTCCACCGCTCCTCCTATCGAATGCGAAGTCAGCGACGAAAGTGAAGATGAAGGAGACGTGAACGGCTACACAAATCACATAGGCAACTATCAGAGGCATCATTCACGTATTCCTGAAGAAGATGAAGAGGCAGAGGATGATGCTGACAAGGATGCTAAATCTCACTCCACTTTCCAAGAAGACAAAAGACTTGCATCTCCAGAGCCCGCCAAGCGAGTTAGCTCCCCTCTAGTGGCCGAAGTTGATGTAGACCAGGATGCCACGTCTCACTCCACTGTGCAAGAAAACAAAAGATTCTCCTCTCCAGTGCCATCGAAGCGAGTTAGCTCCCTTTTAGGGGTCCAGGGTGACATCGACAAGGATGCCACGTCTCACGCCGTCGTCGTACAGGAAGCCAAGAGGCTTTCCTCCCCAAAGCCAGCGAAGCGAGTCAGCTCGCCTCGATCTATTCGGGAGACTGTCGCTGCTGCGGCTGAGGTAAATTTGGAAGCCGCGCGAACTGCGTCGCCTCAGCCACTTGAACCCGTGGCAACGACTACCCACATAGTGATGCCTGTTCCTGTGGCAAACACTCTATCTTCCTTCCCGACGTCACCGACTAGTCAGTCTGAAAACAAACCGCATCCGAGTGAATGGAGTGTTGCGGATGTGGCCGCTTGGCTGAAAAGCAAAGGTTTTGACCAGGATGTTCAAGACAGGTTCATTGGTGAGTATCGTTCTACCACTTTCTTTTCGTCAAATTGATATATCCATGTGTTACAGAACAAGAAATTACTGGTGACGTTCTTCTCGAACTTGATGCCAATCTTCTCAAAACCGAAATTGGCATCATGGCGTATGGGAAACGTGTTCGGATAGCCAATGCTATTGCCGACCTTCGTCGACCCTCCTCTTCCATTGGATTCCACTCTTCTCAGAGCCAAACTGTTCAATCTCAAAATGGCGGGTTTTCTTTCCAAACATCACCATCCGCATCTGACCAATTTTCCAACGGTTATCCAACTTATCACTCTGCTACTCCTCCGCATATGCTTCATCCAGCCCATTCACATTCGCCCCTATCTTCTAACTTCTTCACGGGGGGACCTGGGTCGGTTCATGCACATACTCACTCCAGGACGCATTCTCAAAGCCAGCATTCACACCACTCCTTCCCTGGAAGTACGTCTGGGTCCTTGATGGGATCTCAGTTGTTATCTCAACCTCAGCCAGTTGCATATGCGCAGAGCGTGAGTGTGCACAGTTCGTTGGGTAGCCCAATAGGGTATGGGACCATTGTCGCCGGGTTATTAAACACCAGTCCTGGAATGAACGGCATCAACGGCAGTGCTGCTAGTCCCACGTCTCCAACTGCCGAAATTGAAGGTAAAAGGGACGAAAGAGTGGGACTTGGCATTGGGATGCCGGGTGACGACCAAAGTGACAAGTTTTTGGTGAGTGAAGTTTGTGTATTTCAGAGTTGAAAATTCTCATTCAATGGACTTTGCAGAAACCTCGTCCTGCGCAGTTGTCTTTGTCCCCGAGTGACGGTGCGCTAAGCGAGACAGTGAAAGCTGTCAATGAGAGTACAGGAGATGAAGAAGAACGTGGACATATGAGCGAGGTAACGTGTTTTTTCCCATATCGTCCCTTTTCCGCATTTTCTCAGTTGTGGGTTTTTGTAGAGTGAAGCTTCAAAGAATAGTAAAATCACACGTCGACGACTGTTTGGCCGCTCGCATGACTCGTCAGTGTCGAAAGCTGAATCTGGGTCGCGTACATCCAAGGACCTTACATCTGGGCGAACATCTCCTGTGTGGAAGGAGGAGAAGGAAACCTCTAATGCTACTTCCAATGGTCGACGAGCCAAGAAAGGTACTGAATCGGGAAGAAGTGGCTCAGAGAGGCTGAGCATATTTGGGTCAACGTTTGGAGGGTCAATTGGGAAGTCGAGAAAACCTCCTCCACAGTACGCGAAGTATGTATTCTTATACTCTCCTTCATGAGGGTGGGAGCTCATTGCTGGTGATTCAGTGACGATACCTCTACTGAGAAATCATCGCTATTCCCTTTGCCCAGGTTGTCGGGTGTAAGCGTGGTGAGAAAGGCGTCCAACGTGCAACGCCCGAATACATCGAATGGATCACCAAAGTGGTTGAGAGATTCATCATCAGGTTCCAAGAAGGACTTGAAGGAAGCCGAAAAGGAGAGCGAGAAGGAGAAGAAGGAAAGGAAGAAGAGGGAGAAGGAAGAAGAGAAGGAAGCCAAAGAAGTGACGTTGTTACGGAAACGCACTTCTTCGATACCTCATGCTCCCAAGGATAAGGATAAGGACAAGAAGGTGGAGAGTCCTGTTATTGGGAGTAATAACGAAGCCATTCCCCTCAAGCAGGGCCGGAGCATTTTGGAGCAGATCGGTGAACCAGATCATGGGGGGTGGATGCGCAAGAGGGGGGATAGGTACAACAGCTGGAAGACGAGGTACTTCGTGTTGTCTGGACCCCATTTATACTGCTTGCGAAGCAACAGCAAGACCGTATGTTTCTCATACTAGGTATGCCCCATATCATGGCTAACACGTGGTCCTATAGGAGACCAAAATCAAAGGGTATATCAATATTGTCGGTTACAAGGTGACGGTTGATGAAACTGTGGATCCTGGAAAGTACGGTTTCAGGATTGACCACGAGCACGACAAGACGCACTACTTCAGTTCTGATGACAAGGGTATTATTCGTGAATGGATGAAGTCTATTATGAAGGCCACCATTGGGCGTGATTATACCAGTAGGTGGAAGTTTGCAACGTGGAATAATGTATATTGATTATAATTGGTGCAGAACCTGTGATTTCATCGTGCAACATTCCTACGATACCATTGACTGTTGCTCAAGCTATGAATCCAGCCCCTCGCCCGCCATCGCCCTCAGCACGTGCTGCCACGCAAAAGGCTCACCGTTCAAAGGATCTGGAGAACCTCGGGGTTAGAGATATCAACGAAGTATCTGATCACGCCACTCTCGTGCTCATGGGTCTAAGGCCCCAAACCGGCAACCGGGACTCCGAAAAAGTAGATGCTATCTTTCCTGGAAAGAACAGGAGTAATGGACTGAAAGAGGGGGATGACGAGTTGTCCTCCTCACAAACACCGAGAGCATCAACGATCTCTGTTGTACCTCCTAGACCCACGAGGGAGGCTAGGAGGCACAATGCTCGGTCGCCTTCTGTGGGTTCTGATTCCAAGTAATCGATTACGTTTAGAAATAGATTGTACTGAGATCTTTCCTCTTTTTTTTTTCTTGCAAATTTTTTTCTTGGCTTTTGGCCACACTTTAGGTGCAGTTGGAACCTGCTGTGATCGAATGGGCGAATTCACATCTGCCGTCAAATCTACAAGTGACCGACCCTCTGGGGCCACCGTATGCCCCTCTCGCACTGTTCCGATTAGCTGAGTCGATCAGGGGATATCCGGCTTCGCCTCCTGTCCCCGATTCGGCGTTCCCTGCTGATCCGCAAGACGAGAAGTCGATTGATGGGCTTTTCAGTTTGTTTGACTTTATGGTGACGAATGATGTGAAAGTGGGAAGTGTGAGTATCAACGATATTAGGATGCAAAGACCGGAAAAGGTGGCGCAGATTGTGAAAGCGTTGAAGGCTTGGGAGGATAAGAGGAAGGCGATTGCTCAGAGTGTGGGTAGGAGCTCGGTCTCGGCGGGCGCGTTTATGGCGATGAACGCCCCTGTTACTTGGGCGTAATTCTGCTGATCTTTGTGTGCGCTGATAGGAGGTCAAGTCTCAGGGTTCGGAACACGAAGGGTGGAAGTGTGGTATGATTATCTGTTTGTTTTCCTTTTTTTTTTTCTTGATATCTCCTTTATCATTTTCATTCTCCTTTTCTTGTGTGTTTTTCTCTCTCCCTGTTGCTTGGCCATAATGTTCTCACTCCTTTGTTGTATGTTTTCCTGTTTTCCGTTAATTATTTTCTTATCTTTCCCCTGTGTTCTCATTGGTTGTGCAATCACCCCGTTCCTTATACCACCTTTTTTTTGGGTTTATTTTTATCTTGCTTGCTGTCTTTTGCACTGTCATTTCTCCAAGAACCATCTCACTGGGACGTCACTCATTCATTCACCACTCACATACAATTATTCTCCACTGTCTGCCTCTTTTTTTTCCTTTCTTTTGATATGCCAGCTATATTCACTTCACACTTGTTTGTTTGTACATCTCACTGGCTGTGGGGTTTTTTTTGTGTGTGTTACATCTATTTGCTGATTTCAAAGATTTTGAAAATATAATTCACTTTTTTTTTCTTTTAACTGAACTGAATTAATTTACTTTCGCACGATTGGTGGGGTATGGAAGTGAATAAAGTAAACACGGCATGTCTTCAACGCTCTTCTCGTTTATTCCTCGTAAAGTTGCGAGTCGAACACAAACTAATCAGAAACAGAATGTCGTCATTGAACGAAAGGATGTGACGTCAGGTGGACAAGCAAAAGCACAAGCAGATATAGGCACGTCTTTGGGAACGGAAGCTTCGTTGCATATATCCACGCCTTCTGTCCTTCCCGCACCGCCCGCTCTTGAAGGCGTTGAAAGCAATAATGCAAAAGGGAAAGGAAAGGGAAAAGAGAAGGCTACGGATGGTCGACGCGTCGTCGTGAAGTACACGGATATTGACTGTGCTCGTTTGATTTGTCTCGCTTTTTCGGATTATGCGTTGTGGTTGGATCCTGATTTGAGACGCGCGTTGGATCCTGGTGTGTCTGTTCAGTTTGAAATACCGTGTAAGTTTTCTTCACGTCTTGCGTATATGCGTGGTTTGCGGGAGGGTTGATTTCTTTTTTGACTTATAGACGTCTCCCTTCAACGTGTGTTGAAGAAGTTGAACCAGAGTTATGGGATTGAGTTGGTAGATGCCCCTGCGACGACTGAAATGTCGCTTGTGAAGGCTTTAAGGAAGTATACGGATGGACTGTTGGATGTTCGGTTGTTGCTTTCTGAACCTCCAGAAGGATGGTCACGGTCTAGTAAGAGCAAGGATTCGGGGGGTGGGTATGAGATTTGTAGGAAAGATTGGACAACAACAGATGTTCCTTCTGCGTTGTATCATTCCAAGGGTGATTGGGATGAACGGACGTTGTATATTGTACGTTCATATTTTTTTTTCAGTGCATATATGCTAAACTGACTTGTGAATTTTATGAGATAGGAGCGCATCCCAGTGCAATACAGAAGTATTCCGGGTGTACTACAATTTATAACTGAACTATTGGAGGAAGACCCATCGTCTTTGCACCCTCTGACGCGTATACAAGGGGTGAAGCTGGTTAAACATCATCAAGATAAACCGGACCAGCATCCTACGTTTAAGGATTTTTGTCTTGTTACGTTTCGTGACGTTGATGATGCAGGGTTGCTGTTACAACGGTGGCCATGGAACACAAGAACAAGACTGATTGGAAAGGGGGGAGGAGCTGAGCTGAGGGAGGATATAAAGGAGGCTTTACGGTTTGGATTCAGAGTGCTGAAAAAGCCAGACTGGGAGAAGTTGAGGGAGGAGTATTTAGCCTACCGAACGAGGTTGGTGCAGGAAATTGTCGAGTACGAGGATAGAGAGGCGATGAGTGGTGTGGGAGCGGTGACATTTGGCAAACGTGTGCGAGACGAGGCGAATGAGCGGGGGGATAAACAACAACGGACCGAAACAGCTGCCAAACTCACAGCTGAATCACCCTACCCTTACGGCTGCCTTCTATTCGTCCGAAATGTTCATCCAGAGACGAACAAGACAACGTTACGGACCTTGTTTTCCTCAGTGCTACAAAATGAGCTTAAGGTTCCAGGGAATGGGTTGGATTACGTTGACTATAATAAGAGCATGGACACGGTGTGTTGCATACTTTTTACAGCGCTTATAGTTTATACCCTGGGTTGCTAAACCTTCCCGATGCAGTGTCACCTGCGACTTGCTGCGCCTCCTCATGCTGATGTTCTCTTGTCATATTTTGACGATACGGCCCTGGTGCAAGCCCATGGCCTCGATGACAAGGGTATTTTTTCAGTGGATGGGAAACCGATTGTAGTTGAAAAGGTGCTAGGAAGGAAAGAGGAAGTGTACTGGGAGAGGGTGCCAGAGAAAGTTCGGAAGCAGGCCGTGCAGAAGGCGATTATGATGCAAGACGGGGAGGGTGGGAACGCCAGGAACGTTGGTGGTAACGCTGACACGAACAAGCAAAAGAAACGACGAACTAGGTAACGTTGCCGTTCATCGGCAAGCAAATGACCTTCCAAGTGGGTTTACTGTATCTTGGGTTATTTTGGACGAGTTCAGGATTCAGGATTCTCCCTGTCGTGGTGGTACTAAATACGGGTTTAAAATGAAATTCGTTGGCGTTGGCGAGCACTTGGAGTTCACGTGGCTTTGGCAGGGTCCAATTGTCGCTGGTTCTATTGCGGAACCTCTAGTTCAAGTCGTTAATGTTTAATACTTGTTGACTCCCCTCCCCCGTCTTTCCATTGTCTCTCGCTTCTTTCCCTCCTTCATTCTCCTCTCGCTCCACTATATAGTTCGCACAAACCTATAGTCCTCCAACAACTTTATGAACATTCACATTCCCCCACCCGACATGGCACACCGCTCCGCACCAGCATCACCAGAATCAATAGGCTCGCCTCTAACCGGAAGTTTATACTACGCTACACATGCCATTGACGACCTGACCAGTACCTTGGCCAACTTTTCTGACCGCATTCCATCGCCTGACGTACCCGTGCGCCTTGTGTGTTGTTGTGAGAAGGAGGATTGTGAGAATCTGTCACATTGGCTTGAGGCGAAATCGAGACTCGAAAGTCGGTTGAGATTGAGCGCAGGTGAGTCATTTTACATGGCTTGGCTAGAACCACCCCCCTTGTTTTTGGAGCCTTGTAATGTGGGTCTTGGTGCTTTTAACTTACTTGCGCTATGTTTTCAAGAGGTTGGACAGGCGTTATTGCAGCGGCACGAGGCCTATATTCGTCGACATGAGGTTTGGGGTCTACTGGCATACGCCCCTTCTACTGTGGAACTGATGTGCTGTGCCCGTTGTTCTTTCATGTAGGCGTCACCCAGGAAGCCAGAGTTCCTCTCACGATCAAAGAGTACGGACAGCGCAGCTGATGACATGTCAAGGCGTGGGGAAGAGACGGACAAGTATGTATCAGAGTTGTTGAAAGAAAACGCTTTACTCGAAAAGGTGCGTTTTTAATCTATGATTAGATTCATAGCCTCTATGCTTCAAACTCATGATTGCTGCTGTAGCGTCTCAATCAGGCGCTTATCAACAACGAAGTCTCGGAGGTGTCCACGAAGAGTATTCTGCAAGAGCTTGAGGAAGCCCGAACAACCATCTCTCGCTTGACGGCGAATCAGGCGCGTTCGGCTGGATGGGATGTGCGACTATCTGCGGCTTTGAAGGAGAGAGATGATATACAACAGGAGCGTGATGCCGAGTCTCAAAGAGCCAGGCTAGCTGAGAGTAGGTTTGCGGCATTAAAGGAGAAAGCAGGTTTGTTTGCTTGATATTCTTGGTTTTTAGGTCTAATAGTTGCCTTTTTTTTTTTTTTGAAGCTAAGCTTCAGGTGGAGGTTCGCCGACTACAAGAGTCCCTGGATTCCAAGCGCGCTGGACGTTTGGAATCGTCTGAATCAACATTACAAGATGCGCGTACGCAGATACAACTCATGCATAGTGGAGGTTATCTAGGAGTCGCTGAACATGATGAACTGACGCGTATATTGGAGTTGCTTGTTAACGACAACGAGGGACTAAAGCGGGATAATGCTGAATTACAGAAATTATTGGCTGATTGTAGGGAGGACTTTCATGTCTTACAAGAAGAGGTAGAGGAACAACGAGCAAATCCTCAAGTCATGTGTACGTGGAATGCTTTTAGAGCTTGATATAGTGCTGAATTTATTTATTTAGCAAGCTTGGCATTGAAGCACAAACACAGCAGGGCAACTTCTTTATCAAAGGACTTTCAATTGTATAGAAGAAGCGCAAGTAATGAACGACACACTCATGTATTTGTAGGTGTAACAACACATGTTTCCTCCGTTGTACTAATTACGCTCAAGGAACCTCTCACACCTGAAACAAATCGACGACCACTGTCCCCGACGACATTTGTTTCAACACCTTCCGAGCCGAGGTGGACGGCAACTACGGCTGCTGGCAGTCATCACCACTATGCACCTTCACATCACAGTTACGAACTAGATCATGACGTTCTCTCAGAGGAAGATATTCCCGAGAAAGCTGGACATAAGTTATCCTTCTCAGATTTACACCCTCAACCATTACATCAAACACGAAACACGGGAGTCCAGACTGATGGAACTTGGCACGTTTATGGGCAGCAGCGCGTTGGGCTTCGTCACCCAGCGATGTTATCAGTACCCTCTCCTGTCTTGAATGGTGATCCTCGCTCTTCCGAGTCGTCTTCCTACTCTTCGGAAACTCTCGCGTCTCATTTATCGACACTGCTGGACAGAATGTCCTCTCTTTTCACCAGACTCTCTCAAGCTGACGCTCTAACGTTGACAAACCGTCTCAAACGACAACATCTTTACCATAATGCCAGCGACGTGAAACACCTTTCACGATCGACTATTAATCAAGTTCTATCTGATTTGACATTGCTACGGTCACAATTTCGGGTTCTGCTAGAGGACGACAAGGTGATTACGGTGTGTACGAGAAAGGAAGTGCGAGTGCTGTTCAAACTGGTTAAGGATATGTTTAATGAGATGGGTGAGTTGCGGGGAACGCTGAATGATGTGGTATTAGACCCACTGTCCGCGTCAAAGGTCAGCGAATATGCACTTGACCCAAGTAAAGCGGAAAAGGAAACATTACGAGAGGAGAATGGACATAGAGGATTTGGAGGAAAGGAAGGCACGATGGGCTGGATCAATCCGATTTCGAAACTGTTTTCGCCAGGACAACGGGTGGAGAAGCACCACGCCCAATCCAGCTATGCGGCATCTGTTATTGATGATCGTGGTTCTGTGATGAATCGAACCGTTAGCGGTCGTGGAATGCCACGTCCGGTTCGAAATATAACGGTACCAAAGATTGGACCTGCGCTTGCTGCCACTGCGACGACGGTCAACGTTGAATTCTCTGGAGCGACTGTGGGCAGGAGTGTTACGAACACGTTTTCAAATGTTTCCCATGATTTGCCGATTCCTGTCTCGGTTGCTGTGAAGGAGCGACATACGAATGGGAATGGGAATGATGGTTTGCACGCTGCGGGTGCTGGTGCAGGATCTACGGTCATGGATATCTTTGCTGGAGCACCAATGAGGCAACCTGGTGCTTTGACGTTGGAGCCTGAACCGTGGGTCGTGTTGCCAAAGGCACCCAGAAGGATTCAATCCTCGATTATCCAGATCACTCGGTCGAGTTCAAGAATGGGATATAGGGCGAGAACAGGGTCATCTACACCCACCATGGATGGCACGGATGCCCAATCCATTATTAATACGAGTACGTTGGGGATCAAGGAGACGATGAGCACTGTGGCAGGTGGGCTATCAAGATGCGTAGATGCTGTTATTGATCACCAGGGGACGATTGGATCTGGAATGGCGCGTAGAATGTGGCTAGGGGGTGTTCAGCCAGAAGGCGAGAGTGGTGGTGGTGGTGGTGAGGGGACAGGAGAAGCGAAGCATGATGAACGCGGTCCACCACAGCCTGACCGGTCTCCACTTCTTCGACGTGGCTTGTCTGATTCGTCTATCCATTCAACATTTACTTCTCACGGTAATACAGGTGAAGAGATATCTATTCGGGTTCCTACCCTTGCGCCAACAGCACCTGTACCGGGAATTGCGGCCGCAGCAGGGTCTAGTGGTGGTGGTGGTGGTGGTGGTGGTGGTGGCGTTGCTGTAGTGGGGCCGAGTAGACAACTGAGGTGGCCTGATAGACAGTCTGTCCTGCAGGCGTTGAGTCGGACAGTTCAGAATTTCAGGATTGGTGGTGCTGGTGTAGCCTCGAGTATGACTGGTGGTGCCGCTGCAGGATCGAAGGAAGGTATAACAACTGTAGCAGGGAAGAGTAAAACAGGTGGTGATGATCCTGCTACTGCTGTCCCATCAGAAGGCCAATCAAGTCAGAATCATACGCAGGCCGAACCACCGCCGTCACCGATTGTTGCGGAGCCAAAGCTTACATCTCCCACTTTACGCAGCCAGCCAGTCCAAATGAAGCGCCCCGATACAAACAACTCAAGCAGACCTCACACGTCCAACATGGTGATAGGCAGTCCTAGTTCTCGTGCCATGCCCATCTCTACACTCCTCAGTGCTCCACCCGTTCGGGACCCATTCATTGTGGGGAGCGTCAGTGAGGGGTCGCTGTTGCAGCGCACGTACTATCGGTCTGGTGTGGGTGGTGGCGCTGGACATGAGTTTGTGTAAAAGGCGACTTGGGAGGCGGTTGGTGGTTTATGATTTTTTTCTGGGCTGGATCTATGGGGCCATATGGGGGGGAACACTTATGGACTATATGATCAAGGTGATTCAAGTTAGGGATCTATGGGTTGTTATCTTTCTTTTTTTTTAAAAAAAAACTCTTATACGAATGGCATGGTTCTTTTATACCGCCCACCTCCCCTCTCTCTCTCTCTCTCTTTTTTTTTTTTAACCTTGCTTGCACTAGTCACACCGACCTTTGTTGTATACTGACTGCGGGACCCACTATAACACTAACCAATCTTTTCAAATTCAAATGTGTAAATTGTGTATTATGATGATATGTGGTTAACATGCGAGAAAGGTTTAATGATATAGTACAAAAAAAAATGTCGTGTCGTTTGGTGATCATGTATATATGCCGTGTCGTGTCGTTGGTATAGTAGATAAACGGGGTGTCCCCCAGCCAGTCAGCCGTGCATGCAAAAAAAAAAAAAAAAAGCAGACTCGAAAGAATAAGAACCCCCCCCCCCAAAAAAGAAAAAAAAAAAGCAAAGGATCCACACCCCCCCCACACACACTCTCAAGTGAACCCATTCGCTCTCAACCGATCCCTCACCCTACACAGAGCCTTCCCCAACTCATTCGCGCCCTGCCCAACGGGACCTTCACCCCAATACCCATCATTCGGGTCGCTGTACACAAGCGGTGTGTGGTGGCCCGTATCGAGGAGTAGCCGACGGAGGCTTTCGTGTTGTGCGAATTTCATGTACAACACGTCTTCCATCTATGCGCGAAAGCAACACGCCAACGCAAAAAAAAAAAAAAAAAAGGTAACCAGAATCAGAAATCCAAAATCCAAGTCACACACACACACACACAATGAAAACACACCACACCCACTCACCACACCACCAAACATAACCGCCCACTCTGGCTTCTCCTTCCCCTCGGCCGTAAACTCTGCCGAAAGTCGATAGACATCCGCCACGTCTTCTGCTTCTCTAATCTTTTCTGCGCATTCGGGGGCGTGGTCAATGTATTTCATCGCTTCGAATAGATGTGTTGCGGTTCGGTAGGGTTTGGTGCGGAAAATGATGGGGTGTGGAGAGTGGATGACGAAGCCGGCGTAGGTGCCGGATTGGGTGAAGCGGATGGGGTTGGGGTGGTGGTGGTGAGCGGGAGGGTGGGTTGGAGTTGAGGTGGTGGATGTTGATGTAGATGGAGTGGGGATCGCGTTTGGCGGTTGAGGTGGTTGTGGTGGGTGGGGATGGTGAGGTGCGCCAACAGTACCTCTAGCTGCCCCCGTTCCCAACTGATCCGTCATGAAAAACGGGACGTAGCGCATAACAGGGACCATCCCCCCACCACTTCCTCCTCCTCCACTATCCCCTCCTCCAGCTCCACTTCCCGTCGCATTCCTACTATTCGACCTAGACGACGACTCCCCAGCATTCCTCGACGACGACCGTAGACTTAACACACGCAACAGCTTTGATTTTTTCTTCTTCTTCCGCTCCCCCTCTGGTCCATCCCCAGACCCCTCTCCTTGAGTGGTATCCCCGCTATCCCTTCGTTGCGCCATCCCGCCTGCCGCTCCGATGCCGGCCATGTTTAGCGGTGCCCCCCCAGCCCCAACACCAACCGGTACGCCCAACCCGGCGGGAGGTACAACAGCCTCACTGAATTGAACAGCGCTGTACACTCCAGTACTTCTGGAGTGGGGCAAATCAACAAGTCGCTGGAATGGAGTCTTGTCAAACAATACCCGTGGTGGCGCAGGGAGCGGATTAGGTCTCCTTATACTTCCTGGTGGTGGGACTCCTCCAGGGACGTACCCAGATAGCGTCGCGGCGGCAAGATGGGAAGCGTCGGGCATCGATTGAGTGGTTCTATGCTGTGTACGGTGGGCCATCCTTGTCGAATCTGGAATAACAGGGGCCGTATCTTCGTCCGCCATGTGTCCTTCGAGTCCTCCGACATCACCCTCGTCGTCGTCGTCGTCGTCGTCGTCATCATCATCATCGTCGATATCGATGTGCGGCATGGGGGGTACGAACGGGGTTGCGGCGCGTCGGGATCGACCTGCGTGGTACCCGCCAAGGGAGGTGCTGCCTGCTGCTGCTGTACCTGTGGTGGGGACGGGCATGACTGGTTGTGTATCTTGAGATTGAGGTTGTTGGTGAGGTTGGGCGGAGGGAATTTGTGGGGAGGGAAAGCTGGTGAGTTGGTGGGTGCTGTTTGGACCTGGAGTGAATAGGGGTGGGGGTTGGCCACCGCCATGGGAGGGAACGCGAGAGACGGGGCCTGGGGCTGGGGCGGCTGAAGTGCGTTGGGGAGCGTCGGTGTTTGGGACTTTTGGAATTGTGTTAGATTAGAAAGAGTTTTTTTTCTTTGATACAATGATAAAACTGACTGAATCCAGCGGGATAGTTTACCCCACGCTGGTGATGGCTCAAATTACGACGGGTACCCAAGCCTGAATGGTTATGATGTCGGTGGTGTGTGGTGGTGCGACGGCGTTTACGAGTTGTTGATTGTTTTTGAGGTTGTGGTTGCTGTGATTGGACTCCTCCTCCTCCTACCCCACCCATTGCGCCGGCTCCGGGGGGCGGCCAAGGAAACGCATAGCCTGGTACGGGTTGGATGTAATAGTTTGGTGGTGGGATCACAGGTTGTTGTTGTTGTTGTTGTTGTCCTCCTTGCTGTTGTTGTGGTGGTGGATAGGGATGAGGCCAGTAAGGGTAAGGAGGTGCGGCGGGACCTGCGGGTGGTGGGTAGGGTAGGTAAGCAGCGGGGTCGGGGTAGTAGTACCGCTTTCGGTCTTTTTTGGATTGTTGGCCGCCCATTTAGAATGTAGGTGATTGATTTTTTTTTTTTTTTTCGGATTGGTGGTGGTGTGTGCTGCGGGCTGTGGTGATGTTCAGCTGTAGTATCACCCAATAAAGTTGGGTTACTCTTTTCTTGAAGGAGGAGGGGGGGGGGTGGGGGGAGGGGGGTATATTGAAGGGGATATCTGAGGTGAGGTTGAGCAGGAGGGACTCGTTGCTTGCCAGCAATAATCGTAAAATTCGTGGGAAAAAAAGTAACACAAATGTCCTATTTAAATCATAAATAAATCCTAGCGCTTAAATCGTGATGGGGGAGTGAGGATCTGCTCGCCATGGGCGATCAGCGTGTTGGTATCCTTGTTCCAGATCTGTAAGTGAATTGCATGTTAGGTGAGTGATAGGCTGTTATGGGGATGGAGTGGAGGAGTGGGGGGGTGCAAGGTAGGAAGGGTTGGAAGATAGGACAACTCGAAAGACCCGAAACGCAACTTCACTTCGACATGCCACTGTCACTGGCGTGTTGGTAACCGCCCGACTTACGATTCGTAGATTCGTACCACTAATAAATAAAAAAGCACATCAGCGAACTGAATAAAAGGAATAGAACTGGACAACACTGACAGATACGCAGGGGTATGAAAGAAGAGGTTCAGCGTCAGCGAGACGACGGCCCAATTCTTTATTCCATGATACAAAAAATGTGCCGAGGCAGATGCAGAAGAGAACCTAGAGTACGAGAAACCGGCGGGTGAATGGATTATCCAAACTCTATGTTCATCTGGTATATGAAACTCGACTCAACTCGTCAATCAAAAAGGATATACACCCCTGGTGCAATGTCCCATCCAACGCAAGCATATCTGTCAAAAAGTAACCAAAATTAACAATATCCTTCATCACAACCACCCATCAATCAAACAACTCACCTTGCATCACCTTGGTCTCGCATACAACTCGACACTCAACAACAACAGGCACAAATTCAGGTCCAGATCCAGGATCATCATCACCATGTGTCGACGACGCTGGCGAGGACCACGATGATGATGGCACAATAGACACCTCGGTGACCCTGACTCGGGCAGAGATAGCATACCCGAACGAATTGGGACCCAACCGGTGGATTTGCGCCAATCGCCGTATAAGCGCCTCTTTCACTTTATGTGGAGCATTGCCTTTGATGTTTACTAGTGCGTCTGGGGGGACGTAGACTTGTGGGAGATGCACCTGGCGACCACCGCGGGAAGGGGCGGTTGCGGGGTTCGGGCTGGATGGACCAGGTGTGGTGACCATCTTGAAATTTAAAGTGGATGGAAGGGCTTGCGGCTTGACACTTGAGCTGTGTAGTACGTTATTAATGCGTGCGTGCGCTTGACTGGGGTGTGTACGTTGAAACGTGTATGAAATGACTTGGTTTGGACAGCAGCCACCCTTTGGCGCGCTGCACCGGTAATTGAAGATAGCCGGCAAGTACTAGTCCCAACTCTACGAATTCCCTTATAATCTCCACCTCTCAAGAAGAAGAAAGAAAGAAAAAAAAAAACCCCTCTACCTCAACCATGTCCTCACCCACCTCTGCTTCTGCTCTTGCTCCTGCCCGTCCCCGGTTATTCGCCCACATTCCCGAAGTCCCAGACTTTGACCCAACCACCGTCAAAGGCCAACTCACCGACGACGAGAAACGCACAGCAATCAAAGTATACGCCTACTTTGTCGGCATGGACAAAAAAACCTCGTTTGCACCACACGTGGCCTCCCGTATAAAGTTTGCAGAGATGAATTTCTATGGGAGGGAGTTGTTGGGGAAGAAGCAGAAGAGGAGTGATGGTAAAGGAGAGCCTGTGGTGTTGCCGACAAGTGAGAGTGTGCTTGAGGTTGTCGTCGGTGAAGGTGAGTTTTCTGTTTCGTGTCGAGTTGAGTTGGGGTGTGCGCCGAGGAGGAGGACGGGGATTAGGATGGGGAGGGGGTCGCGATTCAGAGCTTTTGGTATGACCAAAGCGTTGACAATGATCTTTTTACCCAGACATGTGTAACTCGTTTGGCGTCATGCACGGAGGCTGCGCAGCCCTGTTTTTAGATATGTACGTTATTCTTCTCCCCCCCCCTCCCCTTGGCATATTGGAGATCACTTCCTGAACAAAAACTCTCCCCCCTGCCACCCACCAGGGCCACCGTATCGTGCATAGTCAACTACGGCATCGCCACCGGCATGGACACCACCGGCGTCTCACACGCCATGAACGTCGTTTATCACCAACCCGCTAGGATGTACGTCTCTCACTTTCTTAACCCTTCTCCTTTACTAACTTTTTCACCACCTTTTCCCTCTCCTGACAGTGGCCGGAAAATCAGAATCGTAGCACGAACCATGTCCATGTCAGGTCGTATTCGTACCGCACGCGGAGAGGTGTGTTTTCTCCAAAAAAAAAAAAAAAAAATTACACTTTTGCTGATTGCTGACATTTTTTTTTTTTTTTTTGCGAGCACAGATGTGGGACGGCGACGTGCTGTGCACGTCTTGTATACATTCGATCGTGAACGTGAGTGGAAAGATGGAAAGGGCGGGTGGTAAACTGTAGAAGAAAAAAAAGCCACTCAATTGCTTCGTATGGGAGAGAAGTGAGTTAGAGGGTGAAAAGTGTATCAAGTCTGTGCAAGCAAGCAAGGAGTTTGGGAATTGGGAAGGCGGGGGGAGGGAAGTATGGGATTCTAATACCCCCAAGGGGACTTTTTTTTTTTTTTTTTTTTTTTTTTTTTTGCAATGACCTTGTGTGTGTGCTCGTACGATAATTGTATATAGAAGCAGCAAGTGCTAGACTTGGTGGCGGGGGCGGGGGGGGAAAGGGGGTGCTGGATTGTGTAGACTAGAAACTTGTGCATATCTTTGTTGTATGTATGTATGTAGATCATGATCATATCACCATCGTGCATATATATGCCATAGTGGGGATAAGAACTGTTGAGACTCTTTACCTGATGCCCAGTGTCAACCGTCTGGTCCAACCTGATGACGTAGTTAAATAAACGCTCAATAACCTGTTTAACGCCCAGCATGACATCCATATCTTCTGGCTTTAGCTAGCGTTCTCACGCTGAGCCGGAAGCAAGTTAATTTTCACGATCCGAGTATGTGAGGCGTAGAAACGCATGGAATAATACATACGTGCTCCTAGACCTACATACACTGTGTAAAGCACGTTGTAGGCATCATCAGTAGGTCCAAGCGATAGGATGTTTGCTGGCAGCTCTGGAGGCAAATCTCGAGTAAGGCAGACAGCTGGAGTGTCCCCGATAGCAGAAGGTTGGGCGCAAGGTAGCCAATAAGTTGATGGGACCATCATCCAAGGAGTGAAAGGTGGTCAATAAACTGATGCACCTTGAACAAGACAAAAGATAATGAACATAGGTGTAAGAGACCATAGATCAAGGGACACACTCGGCTACGATGCAACAGCTGTGCAAGACAATGTCTATATGCAAAGGTAAAGATAGAGGACAAGAGAGAGCGAGGAACAGGAAAGCTAGCAGACCAAAGGAGGATATTATCTGACTCACCTATCGTTGTGATGCTAGTTAAGTAGGTCGTATGCATAATCATATGACAGTCCAACAAGAATACTCGTTGACTTGGACCAGGAACAAGTCGTTAACATTTGTGGACCATCAGAATTTAGATGTGTGTCACTATGTGATGATCCCCATTCAGTTGGAGTGAGCCTGGTGCCAGTGAGGGGAAGGTCACAGTGATGCACTGCCAGTGGTGGTATATATCAGACAACTGGGCAACTTGAGTCTGTTGTACGTTGTACTGTACTAGGTGCCTGATCCAAAAAGGGACAAACAAGGCAGCGCCAAATCCGCAGAGCGAGATCAGTCAGGAACATGTGATGGGTAGGACCAATGCCTATATGTGAGAAACGAAGTAAAGGCAACAAAGGCGATACAGGATGTCTATGATCAGATGGTGATAGAGAAAGTAAGAAAGGTTGACCACAATGATGACGCTCTGTAAGTAGATCATTTGTTTGTGTCTGTTAGTCTGGTCTGGTCGTTCTACACCAAGGCAGAAATGCCACTACTGTAGAAGTAATTGTCAGTTTCCTAGCAAGTAACATGTCGAAATTATACGCTCTCAAATAATTGAAGACATCTATCAACAAAGCAGATATGGAATCATTGATTAGATAGTGAGAATGATGACGCTATCATTCTGTCATAAGCAGAATTGAGTCATCATGACTCACCGATAGTATGACATGAGATCGCTGACAC